>OMNV01012899.1:53586-100235 GCA_900303265.1 Brotula barbata
CCCGCCATAACCAAACGCAATGAGCACCGCAGCTCAGCCCATATTCTCCAAAGGAGAAGACTGCAAAACCAACTGGCATGACGCAAGTGCAGGCTACAACGAAGCGGACACCCACCTAGAGATCATGGGGAAACCCGTGATGGAGCGCTGGGAGACCCCGTACATGCACTCTCTGGCTACCGTCGCGGCCTCAAAAGGTAAAACAGCCCTGCTATTGGTCATTACACGGTATGCTTCCATTGTCGGACACTGGACTGGTGTCAGGTCCAGTGTCTGATAATAGAATCTGGCAAGTCAGCAGTTATATAGTCATATGAATATAATGATAGTTTTATACCTGTCAGTGGCAGCATCTGTCACATTCTCATCTTTTAATTTGGCTGTCAGGTGGTTATAATCTTATAATTATAGAGATAACAAGTTGTTATTCACACTAGGCCATATATTTTTGGGATTCACCTCTTAAACCTGGAGGTAACCAACAATGGGTGGAGCTTTATACTTGAAAAAAATTTTAATTCTCTGGAAAAGCTCCAAGTTTCCAAAGATACCAGATATATAAAGATGCATACTGGATAAAACTATAAAATGACACCCTGCAAATGTAGAATAGAGATATTTAAAAGAAACTAGAATGACATGGCTTAAAATTTTATTGTTTTCATCAGTCATCGAAGGTTTTCAAGCAATTATGAGATTTTCTTGCATTTTATATACATTCTCAATTATTAATGGGTTATTAATGTGAAAAGGTGAATTAAATTTAATTAACCCCTGGATGGCAGTCATTTACCAATTTATGGACCAAAGACCAAACAGTGAGTCCTAGAAATGTGGTCCAAAATATGAAGATATGATATGTGGATACATGCACCTACAAAATGTATTATACACATAACACTGACATTTTCATACATGACATGTACAAACTAAAGGGAGTTTTTTTAAAGGAAACTTAAACATTTGTCCAGCGCACGTGTGAGACAGAGCAGCATGGTGCTCTCACACTCAGTGCTCTGAGTATTATGGCAGCTGTTACTCTACCCGTGGGAACTGCCCAAGAACATGAAATTTGTCATTCAAAAATTTAACAAACTATATATACATTTTTACCATTATTGCTATTTCTGGTTTACCCTAGAAATACTCTGGCCATTCATTTATTAACTCATTCATTCATTTAAAATGAATAGTATGCACGCTCACATTCATCATTCGGCCAGGTCTTGCATATTTTAGTTTTCACATTTAAACACTTTTACTTCACACTTAAACATGATAGACAACAGTTCCATCTATACACATTTTTCGATATATTTTATAATTTTCCCAAAAGCCAATGATAAGAAATAACGTGACATCAAAAGTCCACTTTGTCATTATGACGGTACGAGGACCAACAACAAACGGCTTTTATGCCTCGTCTATTTATATGCGCCTCTGAAAGGTCATAAGACACTTTAACCTCTTCGTACGGCCTTAAATGACAACCAACTGGATTTTTCTCCACGCCCCACAGGCAGGAAGCTTACGTCAAACAAACACACAATAAAATCCACTGTACAACAATCCGATAAAGTCAAACATGATGTAAATAGTGCATTTAAATGGACTTGGAATTTATAGTAGCATTAGCTGCATTTAGCATTCATATAGTATTGCTACAGTGTTGCAGTAGGTTGTGATGGCTCAGTGGCGCTCCCTTATATTTGAATATGTCTGTGTTTTAATCAGTCACTGTAATGAACCACCAATGATTCTGTTCTCACAGCTTTTATGATGTAAATTCTGTAAAAAATAACAGTAATTTGATCTGATCTTTGTATTTGTTCTGTAACTTGTATGCTCCAAGATACGGTCTTTAGTCGTATTCTGTCGAGAGAAATGGCATTATAAGCCACGAGAAGGATTAATTACTCATGAATAATGCATTGTATGTGTTAATGAGGTTCAGTCAGCCAGCTTTGGAGCGCTGGAAACCAAACGACATCAGTGAATCCACTGTGTTCTATAGCCGTGTATGTCTTTACTTTTCTCACAAATGTAGGAAATCACCTTTAGCCTTATTTTGATAGTGTCTTTTTTATCACACACACATACACACACACACACTCATTCACTCTCAAGGATTCCACCAGCTTTACATTTCACAGCCATGTTGTTCCTTTATGTTTTGTCTTCTAGGTGGCCGGGTTCTGGAGATCGGTTTTGGCATGGCCATCGCCGCCACCAAAATCGAGTCCTTCCCCATCGAGGAACACTGGATCATTGAGTGCAACGACGGCGTGTTCGCCAGGCTGCAGGAGTGGGCCAAGTCTCAGCCACACAAGGTCAGATCATGGGTCACGTCAATGTTTTTTTGTATCAAGTATCGATCAGTCACATGTAAGGTTTGTATCGGTTTTTGTTTGTTTCTGTCTTAATCCAAATAGTCAATAAAGTACTTTTTCATTCAGGTTTAGTAGTTAGTGTGATCTCATTGATTTTTCATTGAGTGTTTTTCCTATAACAGGATGAGGGGGTTACTAGGGCCTAAGCTATTACAAAAACACTATTCCTGGATTTGTTTTGGTCATACAATTCTAGCTTTATTCATTAGATTTTCATTAGATTAGATTTGTTTCCAAAATACTTTAAGTCACTGTTTGGCCTGGTTGGTCAACAACTTTGAGTTTTTATTGTGTTTTTACTCAATATTCTACACTAAATAATTGTTTTACTGGGTGGTCTCTGTTGCTGCAGATCGTCCCCCTGAAGGGTCTTTGGGAAGACGTCGTTCCCACCCTGCCTGACAACCACTTTGATGGTAAGAAGTGGAGGATTTCAATCTGAAAGCACATGTCGAGAAAAATAACGCTTCGAAAAGCAAGACTGGAGGTTTCTGTTTTAGTTCTGATACTGATTCTTTTCTGCTGGAGGAATGTCTTGCGTGTATAGAACAACAAGCATTATGTAGGCGCCTAAACGAGACACGACAGACGCATGTATCCAAGATGTCTTATTATCGGATAAAACAAGAAATGGTTGACCTCCTGTCCCTCCTCTTACAGGTATCCTGTATGACACATATCCACTGTCAGAGGACACGTGGCACACTCACCAGTTTCACTTCATCAAGGTGGGTACTTACAGTCATATACAGCCTGTCATTTACCTGAAAAAAAAACTAAAACTAAAACAATGGACAACTAATCCATAATTTAGTACACTCTAAGACAAATATTTCAGGGTTATTTAAAGGATTTTGGATAAATATAATGGGTATTTTTTGGAATTTGTGTCCCATTCATTTGAGTGTAAACTTGAAATGTTGTGGTTTTGAGAGAAGTAAAAAAAAAAATTTAAAAATCCACCACAGTAACCTTTATTTTTTTAATGCTTTGGTGTATTTAATCTCTGTTCAAATCCGCTTATTGCTGATGTGCGGTGTATCATTTTTCTAGATTTATGCATATTGATATATTTGGTGTCTCGGAGCATTTAACTAGAATTAAAATGAAACTTCATGAAGATGGGCCCATTGGTTTTTGTACCTCAGAGATATTTCCTTCTTAGCTGTGTGGAGCCTATTGATGATTAATTGTATTCCAGAAGAAAAACAAGCAGCATTTTACTCAGAAAAGAACAGAGTACACACAAGACTAAGTCTGAAGCAGAACAATCAGAAAACTCAACAGGAGGCTGGGGAATTGACTGGCGGAGGACTGAGTGTCTTCTGGATGGACAGCTGACAGCGTGCAACAATGCCAATCCAAACATTCAGTGAATTCATCCTGAAAATCACCAAAACCTCAGAGCTTGACTACAACAGACCAAAACATGCTGTGGAAAGAATGAACACTGAGGCATTCAGACGATTAAACTCTGATCCGTCTGTCCACCAGGCCACCCTGCTGCATAGCACTCACGTAGACTAAACACAATCTGCATTTTAGAACACAACCACAGCCGAGCAGAGGTCTAGTGGTGTGTGATGGTCTGAACACTTTCAAGGCCTTTCCACACTTCTGGAAGAAAACACATCATCTGCTGCAACTAATTGAATTGATTACTGTAAATATATTGATTAATGGTGCGAAATCTGACTGATTTAAATCTAAAAATATCGACGTCTGTAACTACATCCAGCTCCCCGAGCACAGGAAACAACAAACCCAAACCACAGTGTGTTGTAACACACTCGGGGCGCATTTACGCTTCCCGTAACGTTTTGTTCTGATTTGTTGATGCGTCTCTGCAGGCTCACGCTCACAGGATGCTGAAATCTGGCGGCGTCCTCACCTACTGCAACTTAACCTCCTGGGGTGAGCTGCTCAAGACTAAATACGACAACATCGAGAAGATGTTTGAGGTTGGTCAAGATCCTGAATCTGCATTGCTGTGCTGTGCTAAATGCACTGTGTGGTCATTTCAGAGCCAATGTTTAGTTAAACATAGTTTTAAGTTTTACACTTCATTATGTTTAGTTTCATGATGTGATGCTTGAAGAAGCCCCATAATATGATGGCAGAAGAAGAGTCCAAATATCAATATCATCCTTCAAACCTTGATATGGGTTTAAATGTGCTAATTGGTATCTTTCAACCATTGTCAGTTCTGAACTTCAACTTCTACTTTGAGGCCATTTTTCCCATAGCGACGGACTGATCACTTGTCTCATCAGGGTAGAGCTGTTAGCCTCCGTGATAAGTCCAAGGTTAATGATAAAGAGGATCAGGCAGCTGCTGAACGGCCAGATAAAGCCGCCAGCAGCCTCACACTGACCACGTCTGTCCGTTAATGATTTTCAGGAGACCCAGATGCCTCATCTACTCGAAGCCGGCTTCAAGAAAGAGAAGATTAGCACCACCACCATGGACATTGTACCACCCAGTGAATGCAAATATTATTCCTTCCGTAAAATGATAACTCCAACCATTGTGAAAGAGTAAAGTCCAAAGACGCTGCTTGTGCCTTCTTTAATTATTATTACCAGTGTCTTCACCCTGCTGTTTGAACTCAGTGTCCCCGGTCTGTCAATAAACTACGTCCACTCCTGCTCTGACCTCTCAGTCCCATACTGTGCAGTGCCAACCTTAAATATCTGACAAGTCCAGGCTCTGACTGTTTGATTTGATTTGATTTGCTCTTTATAACTGATTCTGCTATATAAATGCACTTTGGGTCTCTGCACATGCACAACCCATAAGTAACTGAGCATACATACCATGTAGTACAGGCATAAAAATAGCAATTTCTAAAGAAGTTATGATGAAAATCCTAAAATCCACCACAGTAACTGTTACTTTTTAAGTAAAGGAATTTTTGATTTCCCTTCACTTTATTCGAGATGTGTTATTCTGGATCATTTTATACAGGTTTACCCAGAAAGCACAATAAAACTAAATATAAATATTATTACATGTGGTTCTCCGAGTTTAAGAAGTGCATTTTGAACATAAAAAAGAAAATAACTATAAATAGATTTGTAACATACAGCTACCAAAACCACTACTCTTACCACTACTACTACAACTACTACTCTTACCACTACTACTGCAACTTCTACTACTACTAAATGTTCACTGTGAAACCCTGCCATGTTTTCACACAACTGCACATTACATGGCTGGTCATTGTGGCAGCAGGTTTCAGTTTTTTGCTACGGCTTGATGATTTTTTCGGCGAATTCAACTGCATTGGTCTGAAACTTAAAAATTGTTTGAGAAAAATGAAAAACCAATTCTTCTAACACATACCACCTAAAAACACATTTAGATTGAGGTCCTATATTCGTTGCTTTCTGTTGACAATGTGTTGTTATGTTACCTTTATAACATTTGTAAATTCAGTTTAGTTTTAAAAAAAATTGTACTGAATTAAGCGTATTAAAATAATTGTATCATAAATTACAGGTTCAGGATGCATCACATCACTTTGTAAATAATCGTGTTTGAAACGCCTCAGGAGCCAAAGATTTCCATCACTATTTTTACGACTTATTTTGACTTTTAAATAGTCAACCTAAATGGACCACAAGTGCAGTTAACGTTATAATTCACGGGCTGAGATAAGAACACACCTTATCACGACACGTGCAAATAAGTTTCCACCTGGCCAGGACGTATTAATCATTCAATGGCTGGATGATGCAATACAAGTCAGGTGGGAAACTACAGCAGGTGGAAGGAGGACACGACTTCTATACTTAAAACACTTAGTCCACGCTCTTGTTCTCTTGCTGGATGCTGCAGATGCCCTGGTGTAATTTCACTGCATTTCTTTTTACAGCCCCTCCATACAAAAACTACACTGTCCATACAAAATCAGATCAATCAAATATCGAACGTTTGCAGTCCCCAGGCAGGCAGCAAAGAATAAGACCAAGAAGAAGAAGAAAGGTCCTTTAATTGTCTGCATTTAACCCATGCTAACTATGAAGAGCACCACATGCACATGCAAACATACACACACACAGGTTCCCAGGGACCAACTCCAGATCCTCGACCTAGTGCTTCAGTCAAGGACAAATGCTGGAGTAATTAGCCTAACACAAGTGTTTTTGTGGTGATACTATTAGCTGCTTGAACCATAATGTAACCGGAGTCTGCTTGTCTTAGTCTGTTTGTAAATATTTGCTATAATCTCATTTGATACACACAGAACACATCAAAAGTAATCTTCTAACAGGATATGTGGTACATGTGTTGCACTTTAATCTTTAAGGATGTCCATGTTGACCATAGCACAGTTCTCCGATGGTCTTGCACAATGAGCCTTCAGCACAAAGATCAGCAGTGGAAACGAACCTATTAGCTTTTTTTCGGTACGAGGTTATCTGTTGGTTAACGGATCACATCATAAAAATGCATTCTGGACTTAAAAAATGCAGAGGGTTTCATTGCACTTGGTAGGTCAGCGCTAACTTTCAAAAGCGCCACCTAGTGACCAGTGTGCCAGCCGACAGTCAGGTTAGTGTTTAATGAGAGATCGGTATTGAATATTAAATCAATACACACCTCATGTTCATTCAGTACTGAACAACTGGCCTGACTTTGACTGAGTAAGAATAAGCAGCAGTGCACCTTACATAAATGACAATAATGACTTTATTAAAGTTAGTTGCTGCTTTCCTACATTGAGGAGGAGGAGGAGCGGCACTCCAAGTGAAACCAGAAATACAACATTTACAAATAGGGACACACAAATTGCACATTCATTTCCGATACCAGATCCTCATCTTCTTCTCACGTTTGATTTTCTTCTGCAACTGTAAAGTCCCGTAGAGAAGAGCTTCTGCGGTGGGTGGGCAGCCTGAGGAGGGAGAAAATAAGCAGTAAAAGTTCACTGACCATTTTGTCTTTTAAGAAAAATATCCAATCAAAGATCATCTATAGAGCAGAAGCCCGGGAGCTGGTGGACATCAATGTGTCAGTGCGTTTGCATCTTAAATAATATGAAAAGGACACATTGACACAATGAAGTGTAGAAAATAACACCATTAGAGGGCCTTGAAAATAATCTTGCTGTAATAGTTTACCTGGAACGTAAATGTCCACTGGTACGATTCGATCGCAGCCTCTGACAACAGCATAGGAGTAGTGGTAGTAACCGCCTCCGTTGGCGCAGCTGCAAGAGGGAAACATTAGGATTTTCAAAAACATGCTACATATTAACGTCAGGTCAGCTGTTGGTGCTCAGAAACACGTCACGATAGATTAGATCACCAACAGATCAGCTGACGGGATAAATTCTAAAAGTGCTTGGTTGCTCACACAAGCAATGAACTTACCTTCCCATGGAGATGACGTATCTCGGCTCGGGCATCTGATCATACACCTGTGGAAAAAAGGTTCGGTCCTGTTTATGTAAAATCTGACGAGGAGCCAATCTGTCCTTTCAGCTGGTGGAGGCTTTTGCAATCATCTACCAATCCGCAGACAGGTTGGTCATAATCCAGTCAACATTTACTCAGATATACTGTTCTCCAGTTCTACAGCTCGCTAATCCTGCAGAGGGAAGCGCCAAGTCATCCACTAACTGACAGAGTGGAACAGCAGAGAGGCAGGCACGTCACTCACTGTAAATCACATTTTACTGACCAGATGACAACAAATCGACAATTCAGAGGGGTATGGACTTGTTTACAAAAGTGCCAGTTCAAATTTCTAATCACTGAATGTTTATATTGGGTGAGGTGTAAGATGTAACTGTTATACAGAGTCACACGTTTTTTGCTATATTTTTAAATATTTCAGACATTTCCATGTATGTAAAAAGTATCTGAGAGAAACACGACACCGGTTGGTTAATGATGTTTTTGTGGTTGTCCGTCTGCTATATGATAAATCTCAACAGTTTGCTGAGGCTGTGTGTCCAAATTGTGCCATCTAGTGACCAAAAATCTTACAAACAGCTCTGAGCCCTTATTAAGATAGTATTTGGTCGTTTTCTCTGTCAGGTTTCTGGACTCAATTAAAAATAAAATGTAATTACATGTTATCGATTATTCAGAAAAGTGTCAAATTCATTACAATAACTCTCTCTTAACGCACTTAGACAAAACAATAGACGAACGGTTTGTCTGTTAAAGTTGGCCAATTAAGGATGATCTACTAAAATCATAACTTGTTGGGACTGGGATTTTAATTTCTCTTTTTGTCTTTCTAACAACTCGAAACAGACTCTAACTGACACATGCAAATATTAACTACTCTTATAATACTCATTATAATCAGTAGGTTTATTAATTTTCAGAATAATGGGTAGCGACAGCACTGATTAAACCAGCAAATTTTAGTCCTTCCCATTATTCCTTTCCTCTCACCTTCCGTAGAGCCGGAGCCATCTTATTGGTCAGCGTTCCTGCCACAATCATGACATCAGACTGCCGTGGACTGGCTCTGAACACCACTCCGAAGCGGTCCATGTCATAGCGGGGAGCCGCCATGTGCATCATTTCCACCGCACAGCACGCCAAACCAAAGGTCATAGGCCACAGAGAGCTCTGGAAGGAGACATGAGGAAGATGAGCCAATGTAACACGGTCATGCAGAGAGACAGTCAATGTGGGTATCTGAACTTACTACTGTTAAAGATAAGAATGTAGTTAAGCTCAGAGCCAATAGGGTCTCTCTTTCTCCACGTAAGCATGAGGTGTCGATTAATCAGAGAATCATTTAGCCATATTGATGCAGGTATGAAGCAGAATCTTTATGATCAAATCGTAAAGATAATCTAGGTCTTACTTGTAGTAAGCATATTTAAATTTGTACTAATTTCAATTGAATTACAAAGTAGACACATTTGATTTATTGCAGCATAATCAAAGTGCATGTAAACATATTGACAGATTAACTGCATCGTACTGTTTCTCTCAATAAATCAATAACAGTGATAAAAGGAAAAAGAGATGCACTCATGTACACTCCACTCACCCTGCGGGCCCAGTTGACCAGGTCATCCAGCTTGGTGATAACATACTCGCCCTTGCTGCTGGGCGCAGAGGCTGGTTTGGCTGCAGCCACTGCAGTGCTCTTCTCCCTGATTGGAACCACACTGGAACACAAGGATGGAGAGGAGCTTTGTCACATGCAAAGTCTTTAAAAATTACCTTTCCTCCATTACTGTATGGATTTGTGAACAGGATTTTTGCATTTCATCTAGCCTCAACTCTTTGGATTCAAGTAATAAAGTCAAACAGTCAATGAAACAAAGGCACTGGGGGGCATGAATTGTTGTATGTCAACATTTTTCATACTGAAAATACTGCAGAATTACAAATTCCAGTCAATGAAAGTTAACACTTTGCAAAATTTAGTGGGCTTAAACTGTAAGGTCAGCAAATACTCTTCGAGTGATGAAGTCTGCACATCCCTCAATCTGCACAATTAATATTAACCATCAAAGGCAATCGAGTATGTAAGTTCACCTTGTGGTGGTATTCTCCGCTTTAACACTGTTGTGTAGATTCTTCTGTTGAACAGCCAAAACTGAAACTGGCCTGTTTGATGAAGAGAAAATCAGAGGGAGAGCAATGAGGAATTTTCTTACAGTGTGTAAGAAAACTGGATTAAATTGAGCATGATCATAACATGGAAGAGGTTTATGAGATTCTTACCTCATGAAGAAGCCAAATGAGGCTAGGCGAGGCGCTGCAAAAAACAAAAAAATAAAAAACACCTTACTGATGTTTGACGGCAGATCACTAACAACTAACATATTCTAAGCTTAATCACATGGACAGGTGTGACATAACTCATTACTAAGCTTTATTGATTGATTATTATAATATTGTCTTACAAGCACGGTGTGCAATATACTAATTATATCGTTATGATGGTGAAACAATATTGCACACTTTTTTTATTTTGTCATACAATGCATTTCTCCTGATATTTTTTGGAAACTTTGGGCTGTACACTTTAATTTAAGATCAAACTTTATGAACATGGTCCCACCTCAAATTTTCAGAGGTTAAACGGACAGAGAATTAAAGTGGTTTGATTTGACAGTTTATACATGTTCACATTAACACATAAAAGCAAGACGACTCAAAAAAAACAACAACAAAAAACACGTGGAATTATTTTCTACGTTGTACGTATATACGTGAACGCGTATTAAGGTAAAGATAACTCTTATGAAATTTAAAGCTGAGTTATGTCATGACGAGACGTTAGCGTTAGCCGGCTTAGCTACCATGCTAACACAGACAGAGCAAGGTCAGTGTGCGCAATCTCGAAAAGTAACGAACCAAATCGCAAACACACTCACAACACTGGTTTGGTGCGTTTTTATGTTCTCGATTCCTAAACACTGTGGATAAAATGATTCGCAAACACTGTCCTGATGCAGCAGCTGCATGATATTTTAGTCAAAACAACGCTTACCAACCAACGCCGCCATCTTTGGAATTGTGAATACGTAAAACTGCTTCCGATGTAGTTCTAAACTTTAGTGGTTGATGGCGCTGTTGCGTAGTTTCTAAACGCTACACATAATACAACAAATACTTTGAAGTATTTCTATAATATAGAGAGAACCTCGTTATATCTGTGGTACCCACCAATGGGCATTCTTTACGATATTTTATTTTAAATTCTAGTGAAATGCTCAAAGTTTCCAAAAATACTTCATAAATGAATTCTGGAGAAATGTTTCTACAATAACTTAGAACATATATAATTGAGAGAACAAGATAAAGCAGTACGACAGCGGCGTCGTAGAGCAAAATCAACAGGCGTCTTTTTTATAAGGCCTCTGTCTATGTACGAAAGTTGCGCTGGTTTAGCTCAGTGGTTACTTCGCACAACTCTTCTTTCCTGCAAAGATATCGTCGTTCTATCCCTCACGGGATCAAACCACGGGCGCTGTCCAGCGTTTTTTTCCCCTTTTTGGGAACGAGAACTGAGAAAACGCGAGATTAGAGTGACAGGCTATGGGAATTGACCAATCAGATGCTTGTTGTCGAATCTCAGGTGGGGACAACGCGGCAGACACAAAACGTCATGTTCATAAAGCCATTTTCTACACAGAAAACACCGCGCTAGTTTAACTCAGTGGTTACTTCGATCAACTCTTATTACTGCAAAGATAATGTCGAGCCACCCGTCCAAGGGTTCAAACCACGGGTGCTGTCCAGCGTTTTCTCTCTTTCTGCTCTGACTTATCAGGAAGTATGTTGGAACCACACGCGAAATACGGAACATGCCATTTATCGCATAATTCTGAACTTTGATATCTTTGATCTCGACACATCGTCATGCCTACCGAAACGTGCCGACATTCCCACATACTGGTCAGCGAAAGGGAAGACCGTTGGGTTCGTCCGTTGACCCACGTTATCCTATTTAAAATGTAAAAAAAGGGTTTTGATGAGGCTACAGAGCATAAAGGGAAACACAACTTCCATGAAACCATATTAGGAATAAACGATTATGATTTTGTAGGTACATTTTTTTGCATTTGCGGGTCAATAATATCTTATTTAAATGTAAATGTCTTGTTTATTGTAGCGCAAGTATATTATTTTCCAAAAGTGTCATCTTTATAAGGCCTCTGTCTATGTGCGAAAGTTGCGCTGGTTTGGCTCAGTGGTTACTTCGCACAACTCTTCTTTCCTGCAAAGATATCGTCGTTCTATCCCTCACGGGATCAAACCACGGGCGCTGTCCAGCGTTTTTTTCCCCTTTTTGGGAACGAGAACTGAGAAAACGCGAGATTAGAGTGACATGTTATGGGAGTTGACCAATCAGATGCTTGTTGTCGAATCTCAGGTGGGGACAACTCAGCAGTCGTACAACGTCATGTTTATAAAGCCATTTTCTACGCTGAAAACACCGCGCTGGTTTAACTCAGTGGTTACTTCGATCAACTGTTCTTACTGCAAAGAAAATGTCGAACCATCCCTCCGCGGGATCAAACCACGGGTGCTGTCCAGCGTTTTCTCTCTTTCTGCTCTGACTTATCAGGAAGTATGTTGGCACCACACGCGAAATAAGGGAACATGCCATTTATCACATAATTCTGAACTTTGATATCTTTGATCTATTTTTCCAATTTTCTGGTAACTCTCCAATTTCCAATGCTTTGCATTTGCAGGGCAATAATATGTTATTTAAATGTAAATGTCTTGTTTATGGTAGCACAAGTATATTATTTTCCAAAAGCGTCATCTTTATAAGGTCTCTGTCTATGTGCGAAAGTTGCGCTGGTTTAGCTCAGTGGTTACTTCGCACAACTCTCCTTTCTTGCAAAGATGCAGTCGTTCTATCCCTCACGGGATCAAACCACGGGCGCTGTCCAGCGTTTTTTCCCTTTTCTCCTCTGACCTAAAAGAATAGATTTTTCACCATGAGAGATATTCAAAAACATGCCAATTGTCTCACAACTGCAGGCTTTATCTATAATTGTGGGGTTTTTTTTGGTTTTTTTGGTTTTTTGTTTTTTTTTTAGCTCAAGCTCAAGTCACACACAAGTTGTCTCTTCTTGCTTTAAGAATGATTGACTTTTACATGTCTGATATATATATGACATGCACAAACCACTCTGAGTTTCCCGGTAGGAACTCTGACCTCCATAGTCGTCCGTTCCATGGTACTTTTACAAGTCTGGGAAGTCCTATTAGCTGCTGGGTAGCTAGGTATCTCATGTTGCCCTCTGAGTTCTTTTTGAAGCTTTTATATTTAAGTTAAACGTCCTTTAAATTTCTTGCAAACGTTCAATTAATAAAGCAACCAAATAATTTCTACATTCCAGTATTAAACATTGTTTGACTGACTGAATCTAGTCTCAATGATGATGCTACGTGATGCCTGAAACGTAATAATTATACATTATACATTATATATTATACATACAATTATACATACATTTATATGTTATACAATTTACAACTATTGTTAATATGTTAGGATGAACAAATGAAAGTCATTGAAGCATTTTCAAAATTCAAAAATACAGAAGCTAAAGTATTTTTATACAAATTACGTGTGGACTTTAAAAAGACCATTAAATACAAAATACGCATTCTATAGCAGCAGATCCGTTCACACGTCCCACAACCTCTTAGACCTACAGAGACGACGAAGACCACGCCCATGCCACCCGACATCCGAAAACAAGGCGAATCTGTAGCCAATACAGAAGGAGTAGGAGGACTCTTCCCGGAATCATACAATATTTGCCAAGACTCAATCTATGTACATTTTTTGGGTAATGGTTAAGGTGATGGTTGCGGTTAGGGTTTAGATAGCCAGAACTAACAACTAGAATATTCATCTGAAACTGAGAAAACACGAGATTAGAGTGACCGGTTATAGGAATTGACCAATCAGACGCTTGTTGTCGAATCTCAGGTGGGGACAACTCAGCAGTCGTACAACGTCATGTTTATAAAGCCATTTTCTACACAGAAAACACCGCGCTGGTTTAACTCAGTGGTTACTTCGCTCAACTGTTCTTACTCAGAAAATGTCGAACCATCCCTCCGCGGGATCAAACCACGGGTGCTGTCCAGCGTTTTCTTCTCTTTCTGCTCTGACTTATCAGGAAGTATGTTTGCGCCACACGAGAGACATGGGAACACGACATTTATCGCACAATTCTGAACTTTGATCTCGATAGACCGTCATGTCTGTCCTAACGTGCCGACATTCACACATGTCGTGGCTACAGTGTACACATATGTGGCTACAGAGCATAAAGGGAAACACAACTCCCATGAATGAACCATTATGATTTTTTGCCCCCTAACTTTTCTGTTTTACAGCCAATATATTATCTAATTGTATATGTCTCTTTACGGTAGTTTACTATTTGTCCACAAGAGGGCAGCTCAGCTCAAGAGAAGGACAGCTTTGGTCAGACAGACAGACAGACGTTGTGCAGCAACAGTGAGGCCCCAAATGGCTAAAAAAACAACTGCCTTTTTTATTTCAGAGCAGATGACGTCTTATTTCCTATGCTGGAGGAAGTCAAACAGGAAAATGCAACAATCTGGAAATGGGAAATAAAGTGTCTTTTATTGTGGTTTTAGACTTTTTAACACTCTTCTTTATGGGTCAGTTGCAGGGAGGCAGGAAGTTGGGGGTGGGGCATGAGGTCATGACCTCAAGGTCCAAAGCCGAAGTTGAACCCAGGCCTAGAAATATCTAAATATTAAAAACAGCCCGAGCTAATTTTAAGTCCTCACTGGAAGAAAAACAGGTTTTAACCAAAGTGTTTGCTGTATTTGGATGGAGGAGAAAGTCTGACAAACGCAAATCAGGTGAGTAGGATGGCTGCTGAAGTAGTTCAAAGCCACGATCATGGCAAGCAGCAGAAAAGAGGAGACCACTACTGGCAGCATGGATTCAGTCTGAGGTTTGTTTTATTTCCAGCAAACTAAGCTCGAGCTGAAACTGAACTGAAATGGGTCTCTAAAAAAAACAGTTGAGGTAAGTTGGGGTTGGGTGGTGGAAATTCGATGATGGGAGCTCACCGCAGATACAAAGACCACCAGTGATAGTATCCAGGGTGATGTGTGAGTAGATGCATTGTTTGTCTGTACTTTTCAGCTCACAGAATCTTGTTGTCGGACTCAGAACTTAGTAATCAACCATGAATATTAGAAACAACTGATAACTTTCATAATTCAAGGACCACTTGCATCAAAACTCAGTCACTGACTTTGAGTTGTTTTTGCTTTTTGTGGTAAATTTCGGCGTTCACTCACCTGGTCTATAATCCGTAGACTGGACCGTAATTGATTCACAGAGCACAATTCGTGGAACACATTGAAAAGCATCGAACAGATAAAATTCTTTTTTAGTCATGTCAATATTTGGGTATTGATATTGAAACTGAGGATGGAAAAAATATTTTGTGGTGATTCAATTTTCCCTCTCACTCATTCACACACACAGGTGAACAGGTGCTTCAATCAAACGAGTGTCACAGCCCATTACATGTGACTCTTTTTCCCAAATCACCACAACACCATCATAAAAAAACCAAAGAAATATCAGAAACACCATTGAATAACAAAGACCAAAACATACAAACCATCAAATTGAATTCCTTTCTGAATTCATGGCCTAACGCCGCCATTGATCCTCTTTCCTCTCGCAAAGCCGTGTGTTGCACTGCGAGATGTCTGAAAAGGCCTAATTATCTACTTTAACCTTTTAAAAGGACAGTAACAATGCGTCTACAGTTGGGAGGATCCTCTAATCGTCTTTCCACCTCCAAAGGTTGGGGCTGTCTGACCCAGATAATCAGACTGGAGAAGCAATAAAATGAACACAGTCTGGCTCTACTGGTTGTGCTGCATTCAATATGTGTTGTCATAACAAACACATTTATTTCATACATATCAAACTCAAAAACACTGTCAGATTTAACTGCACGAGTATCATTCACTCATCATCACTCATTTCCTTTTCATATTTCTCAATAATCCATTATTTCAGAAACGGAGCGCTCACTGCACTGTTTTGGTGAGAATCCACTTCAGGTTGTGCCATAATGGGACTGTTGTGTTCCCAATCACGTGTTGGATCACTGAACAGTGCACGGTAACAAATGGCGATGGCAGCGGTGCAGGAGCCACAGCTGAATCTTATTTTAACAGCTCTGGTCTGAAAAATACAACGAAAAAATGTGAGAAATCTTGAATAGCTTCCCTGAGGAACTCCTTCATCCTGATGACAGTGACAGTATTTCCATTACAAATATTTCTGACCCTGTTCCATAGAGGGCCGACAGTTTGCAGCTTTTTCATCAAAACAACCATCCATTGTAGGTGATTAAACCATCAACCACTGAGGAGCAAATTAGTCAAATCACCTGGAGCGGTGTGTGTGCGTGCGTGTGTGTATGTATTGAACACAATCCTGCTTGTTCAGTCCCTGAGGCGCTTGCACAAACTGTAAATCTCTCAAAACTTGTCGCTGCTTATCAGAATGTCAACTGTCGACCAGGAGCAGAAATTATTGACTGAGTTAATGAAAGGAACTCACAATCTCAGGTTATCAACCATGTAGATGAGATGTTATCTTATTTTGACATATTCTGCATGGTTTTAAACAGGATTAATCATGAAAAACGTGTTAAATATGTTAAAAATAAAAAGTTTAAATTCTGTCCAGTTTTCAACACTTTGTCTGACACCTTACTGCAAAATGTTAAAGAATGGTTCAAACTCCTGTTCAGCTGGGATGTCGTTGCATATAAAGTATATTAAATAGCACTAAGATTCAGTTGAATATAATGGAAGACACATTCATGCCTGTCTGCAAATTTGACAACAACCGCAGTCTGGAGAAAATATTCCTTCCCATACTGCCTCTGATTCGATGACCTTTACGTTACGTAACGTGCTGCAAAAATCAGGTTTCAGTACAGAAGCGTAGCTGCAACACACACAAATCAATGTGTTTGTTATGCATCAGCCATGCTTCATAGACTCCTCTCTCAGTGATCTGTTTACACTCAACACAGCACAAGAACACGATGCTGTTTAGTAACCAAGCTTTATGTCTAGCCGTGTTCAAAAGCTGCTGGACTGATGTCTTATCGCCTCTGCATCGGAACAAATATATGGAATAAAACAAAATGAAGAGCTGTTCTGAAGTTTTTGGACGAAAGGAACATCCTAAGATTCACCGCGAGGAAACAGAATCAGCAGGATGGAGGAAACAGCACGGAAATAGCCGTTTTCCCCATCACATTCATTTGACAGCTACTTATAAAAAACAAATTATTTAAAAGATTTATACATTTAAGCAAATTTATCACTAATTACAATCTTCTGGTGAGTAAAATAATCCAGTTGCTGTTACCTTGTGCTGGCCTAGCAACTGCGTTGCTACATAAACAATGGCAGCAGTTAAACTTAGTAGCTAGCTATATATTAGCTGACCATGTACAGGTAAAGGCAAATTTCACATTTCCATGAATTGTGAAAAAGTGATTGGGACGTCCTTTGGGATGTTGCTGTTGACAACGAGTTACTTTTCAGTTTGAAAACCCAACATGTGTTACTATTCAATGCTAGTCTGCTAGTTTTTTCCCAATGCTAGCTAGATAACAGCTGACTAACTGCTAGCAACTCTGGAAGCTAGGCTGTGTGAAGCGGGAGCAGGTGAGGGGTCGTTCACTCTCAGCAATCATTATTAGTCTACGTACTTGTGGAAAGTTTGGGAATTTTATAGTTTTTGTAAATTAGAGATATTGGTGGACACTTCATTGTTTAAGAATATAAAAGACCAAAAATATAAATGCCGCAAAAATGATTTTGACCTCACACATTTTATTGTTTTGATTTTATTTGTGCTCCTGTTCTTGTCCGGTTTCATCTTTGTCAGCAAGGAACTTTGTAATGTTGTTAAGAAAAGTACTATATATAATAAAAGTTTATTATTAACTAACCAATGTGATGTTGAGTTTTTCTAATTAATCGTTTAGTCTGTACCTGGTCAAAGATGAAGGAAAGTGCCCATTGCAGTGCTTAATAAATCGCTTAAATATCGCTATAAAATACACAAAAGCAAGCAAATCTCAGTATTTGCAATTGGTCCATGACAACTGAGACAAAAAAAAGAGTCCTAATTTTGAGACACACACCGACGTCCGTCCAGGAGTAAGAGCTCAGCCAGCGCGAACCGAGTGGAAAAGAGGAAAAGACATTTCTACAAATGGCTTTTATTCATCCTTCATTGTGTACAAACAGCAAAAATAAATCTGTCTTAGAAATGAAGTTGCCTCGCTAGTGGTTTATGAGATCAAATCAAATTCATCCACATATATATATATACATATATATAGCAGAGCCTTTTAGTACTTAAACGAGTTCAAAACATTAAATATAGGCACTGGAAGAGCTTAAAAGGACGCATGTTTAAGACTAGAGCATTGTTCAAAGGATTCCTCTGCCACTAGCAGGGAAAAAGCTCTTGCATTTCAGATAATAAGCATGGATCCACATTAAAAAGAGTCTTGTATATGAGGAGCAAAAATACAAGTTAAGCCGTCACAGATTTGGAGGTTAGTGGCAGCGTGTGTAGCTGTGCTCGGCTGCAGACCACAGGAATGGCCTATTTCTGGAAAGATCTCCTCCTCTGAAAGAATAAAGGGCAGCTCGCCTCCTCACTGAGCATCCAGGATGTCTGTGGGTGGGACGTCTGATTTGCCACTCGGGCTCTGTGACGTCTCCTCGGGCCAGGAGGAAGGGGTGACCTGGTTGTAAGGGAGATCCTGTGCTAAACGTGTGTTGTTGTAAATGAGGAAGAGATTGAGAGCCACCATGGCCAGAAGAGGGAAGAGGGTCAAGCCAGAGCCGAAGCCTCGCCAGGAGCTGCAGAAGTTCAGGCTGACCCAGTAAACAACTCTGAGGTTAAAAAAAGAAACACACAACGCGGGAGATCAGAATCAACTGAACGTTTGGGACGTTTGGTGTTTGGTGAGTTTTGTGCATCACCTTCCAACGACGAACAGAGACACCAGCATAGGCACCAACTTCAGCTGGTCCTGAGGCAGCAGCGCGGCCAGGACGACCAGGTTGAGGACGTAGAGGAGGAACTGCTCTGCGGACGCCGTGACGAACAGCTGCTGAATCCTCCGACTTCTGGGAATCGACTCCAGCGGTTCGAAGGAGCCGGTGCAGAACTGGCACACCGCACCCAGAAGCATTGCTGGGAGGAAGAGAGGACCGATAAATCAGTTAACATCGTCTATCTGGGCCACGTTTCCACAAACAACCCTCAACTCAGAGCTCCAGCATGCCCTCGATCTCGTCTGGCCCTCGTCTGATTTGTGCCAGTGAACTGGCCTAAATGCAAATCCTCCTCATCCTATGTGTGTCGTCGTTCCGACATACGATCCGGGCGAGGCTTCGGTGCCAAGGTTTCCTCCACCTGCCCTCTCATTCTGGTGACCCAGGTTGGGAAGTGATTAAAATATTCTGAGACAATTAGGCCACAGCCTGGGAGATGAGAGGAGCAGCCAATCTCTTATTGTAGTTTCCATTTAAAGCTATGTGCAGCCCAAGGAAATTATCCTTCTTTCCAGAGGCCCAGGGAGACTTCAGCTGCTTTGAGGTTGAAAGCGTACAAAATTAAAGGGGACACAAGACGTTGAAACATTCCGAGACGAGGCAGCCAGACAAACTAAATCCTCTAAATCTGAATCTTTTCTTTGCCGCGCTCTCGGGGCCGTTCGCGGACGTTAGCGTGCAGGTGTGTGTGTGTGTGTGTGTGTGCGCGCCGCTTCGAACGTACCGAGCAGGATGGGGACGGCTGCCACCACGCAGCAGCACAGGGTGAAAATGACGCGGCCGATTGCGTCGGGAAAATCGGGCGGTTTGATGGGAAAGTAGAAATAGAGTGCATAGAGAATCCCTGCTGCACAGAGAAGGGAGGCCAAGACCGACAGGAAGGCAGGAACTCGGCCGCTCTGACAGCATTTACAGCGGCAGCAGCAGCAGCAGACAGGTCGCTGGGTCGAGGCCTCCGCCGCCGCCGCCCCGCAAGTCTGTCCCCGCTCCTCCGACCGCCACACGGTCAGCTCCACGCTCTCAGGCGGGGGGCCGATCAGCGGGCGGCCCTCGTCCGCAGTACAGTCCAGGTTGGTGGATTCTGGGCTCCATCTTGGTGAGTCTGTGCCGTTGGGGATTTCTCCCTGAGAGGCAGCCGTTGGACCGCTGATGCAGTTTTCCGTGGCGCCTTCCAACGTGCGCACCGCGCTGATCGGGATGGAAACAGTTTGATCCAGCACTCCCTCTTCCGCCTCATCTGCTCGCGACTCCTCTGGGAGGCCATCGGCGGACTGCTGGTGGCAGGAAGCAGAGCCTGTTCAAAACCAGAGCACATTTCAGTCCGGCATCCAAAACCAGATATCCAAAGCAATCAACTGCAGCTTTAATCCAACTCTCCCACTGATCAATGATTCACTTCCCTCTGTCCACACTGGAAAATAGTTTGCAAAGCTCGAAGCTGGGTTTCCTGCGCAGCTTTAGAGACGGACGGCATGAAGCCGTTTGTGCCGATGACATCATTTTTCATCTTTGATTTTTATTCAGTATTGAGTCTATTATTCATGTTCCGGCAAGCATGTGACAGGCTGCAATGTGCAGGCCAAGGCCAAGATCAACATCAACCCCAACAAAAGAACAGTTAAAGCTGGGAGAAAAACAGCTCTGAAAGCTTCTTCAAAGATACACAGGCCCTGACTTCACCAGACCAGGGAGGGAGATCTCCACGCCACGCTTTCAAGTCATATGCTCAATTTTGTGATTCTTCTGACATTTACTTCCAGGACACTGACAGTGTTTTTAGGACTTTGAATGGACCCCTACTGACCCCTACGGACCCCTACGGATCCCTCCAGATCCCTACGGACCCCTACGGATCCCTGTGCTATCAAACAGCTTAGGGACGTAGGCTAAACACTGACTATATCTAAACGTACGGGTGTGTGCCCTCCTGTCGCATCCCTTTTCCTTTTTCTTTGGGTACTATTTTTCCTCATAACATTTTGTTTATCTCCGCTACATTTTCTCAGTTAGTTTGTGTTAAAAATTCAAACATTTCAGGATAAAATGAGATGAACAAAAAACTTTCAGAGTTAATGAACAACGTCAGTTATGAGCTTTTCGAGGCCGTTCAGCGTGTTTAGTGCAGGGATCAACGAGTGGCTTCTGGACCAGGGAAGGCGTTTCGTTGACTTCCTCTGCTGTTCGATTTAGTCTCGCCCCCCTTCGGATCTTTTGGTCTTCGCTAATTTGCCCTGGCCTCCCCTCAGAACCTACGAAGAAGCAGCAGCAATAACTCACTTCTTGGCTGATCTGCTGCTGCTGCTGGTGGCGGTTCAAGGGAGCGCTGGGAGCCAGAGACGGAGTGGGAGGACGAGTGCAGCTCCTCCACCGAGGACTCGGGGCTGTCTGACACCGGCGCCAAGGAGATCTGAGTGTCCAGGTCCAGGAAGGGGGAGAAGGAGAGCCTGGCCGGGTCGATGTCCTGGAGCTGGTTGATGATGTCACTGATGGACTCCTTCATGCTGTCGATCTCCTTCACATTCTGCCGGTTGGTGGCCTGAAGCCCTGTGGTGCTCATAGTCACACAGCCTGGGAGGAAGAGGAAGAGGAAGAGGTTCAGCCAGGAAACACTGAGAGTCACAGACGCAGGTTTTATCTTCTCACAAACTGATTAGCAGCACGGGAAATAAAGCACAAAGACCTACTGAGCCACGTTTTCCCATAATCACCACTGAACGTTCAAATGATCCTACATATTATATTAATCTTCTTCATATCGTTTCTCACAAAAAAAATGACACGTGGCAATGAGCCTCTACTCAGAAAACAGTGAACGACACATTTTCAACAGATATCATCACAGACTGACAGATAGTATCTACAGTGAGATACATTTCCATAATCTGAGTTCTATGAGTCCATCAGTGTCATAATCTAATCGCTAAATCATAAAGCTATGAAGGAGCCACTTTAACCCCTAAGATTGTAAAGTTAGACAATTCTGTTGACAGCAAGATAAGAATAATAATGATAATAATAATAATGATTGAGGTTTTTCTCATAAATGACAATGGAGAGAGACACGGTGTGGAAATCAGTGTGTGAGTCATTTGGTGAGTTTCAAGGCAACAATTTGATCAATTTAAGTACAAATCAGCTTTAAAGACATAAAGAAATAACACGAAACATTTTCATCTGATCTTTTAATCTCTTTTCATTTGATCTTTTAATCTCTTTTCATTTCATTGAACAACATTTTCCAAATGAGCTCAAACGTGCATCCATGAAATCTGTTTATATTTACACACATTTATTTTGATTGTTGTGTGTTTCATCCAGATGAATGTTGCCGGCCTGCATTCTTTTGTTTTCTATTCACTGTCTGGTCACCTGAAGAGTGAATTCATAACATTTTCTGACGAGATTCTTGGATTGGATTTATTTTTTTGGCGCAGATCCAACTATGGCGCAGAGTCCGGACGCCAAATGTGCGTCGAGGCGCGTTCTCCAAACAAACGAAGAGGTTTCATTACCACGTACGGAGCTCAACGAGGCCAGAGGGAATCAAAGCGGAGCTGGCGCGGATGTGGAAACGCGCGTCGGCGGCAATGTGCTGTTAGTCAGCGCATAAAAAATACGCAGGCTGGATTTTCTCCCGCTGCTCGGCAACTCGCTCAAACAAAGTTCAGACAATTTCTCCCCCACAAAGCAAAAAAGTCTGCGCTTATCTGGTCCACGCGAGTCTGCAGGCAACGCGTAAAGTGGAGAGGAATCACGCAAATGAGGCCAGAGTGCGCCCAGTGGCTTGCGTGAATCTGTGCGTAAAATCTTTGAAGTGATTGTGAAAGCGCAAGCAGAGCGGAGTGTGTTTGTGTTTTATGGCCATTCAGCAGCAATTACAGCACTCCAGCATCAGACTTCACAGACAAACGGGTTGCGGGTCCAACGCCCGCCCGACTCTCATTTAAACGCCAACAGTACTTTAATGTATGCATGGACTTACTTTAGTCGGCGGTCGCAGATATTTGCTGGAGTTACCGAGCCGTCCTTCTCTCTCTCTCTCTCTCTCTCTCGCTCTCTCTGTCTTCCCTCCCCCTCCTTTTGCTTTTTGTCTTCCAGGATCCTGAACTTCTGAATCAAATTTCAGGACGGACAAAATACGAGGCTTTTCCTCCGCCCACACTGCGCCTTTTTTTCTCCTGGGTACCATGTCAAACACCATATGGAGCAAATAAAGCCGGAGGAGGAGGAGGAGGAGGAAGAGGAGGAGGAGGAGGTTTACCTTACCTTCACATTCTACAGTAACTATCCCACTAACGCCCCTCACAATTGTGCGCATAAACAAATTAACACACTCACCGTCAAATACAACCTGTAGTACACAGGCTAGTACTGCATATATTCGTACTGTACCACTCACAGGCATTTTGTGTGTATTTTCTCTCTCCTTCTGATTGTGAAATACCCACATAGTACACACACGTGGTGTTACAGATGTTGGATGGTATTGGACGGTTTTAGACAAGTACTTTTATGACAGTTGTCAGTTGATTATCGTAGTATTGTTGTACTTTGCGGTATTTTTATCAGTCGTCTACATAAGCAGCTACAGATACGAAGTGCTGCCTTTTCCCTTTAATGTGTATGTTTTATATATAGATGTGAATATTGTCTGAGGTGTGGACTGTTACTCTCTGTGGACTATTTGGAAAATTTTCTGTCAACAATCATGGCATCTCCTCACTCTGCACATTCCACAGTATATAATTAATCATTTATAGGTAAAGTTGGGCATATTGTCCAGAGGTAAAGGCAACAGGAAAACCAGCCTATATTTTCTTGTTTTATCAGATAAAAAAAACACAAATTGCTTATATTTCACCTTAAAGAGAAACTCTACTGTACAAAGAGCTCAAATTTACATTGACAAAAATTAAGGATTGTTCATTTTTTTTTTATGTTTTTGTTGCAATCCCAAAGGAAAACAACATCATTAATATGATATTAATATTAATGTCTTCAGTTATAAAAGGTGGGGAAATGAACCACCCCTGGACATCTACACTAGAGTCTTGCAGCATTTTTCTTTCTACAACAAAAGTATTGCAGTTTATTTTAATGGGCTGATTAAGTAAAAATATTTTTTAACCCATTACACACTGGAAAATGAACTGGATACTGAGTAGGCTACATTTGAAGGAAAATTGTTCAGGATTATTTAAATAATTTTAGATAGTAATCATTAGTAATCCATTCATAATTAAACTTAATCCATAACTAAAATCCATTACAGTGACCTTTCCTTCAGCGAGAACGTTTGGGTATCATTTTTTGGTCATCTTTGGGCTTTACACTAGAATTCAAAAATCAGTCTTCATGAAGATCGACACATTCATTGGTGGTTACCTTAGTCTAAGAGTTAACTTCTAACATTTCTCAAAATAGTTCTTTAAAAACCTGAAGTCACAAACTTGTTAGTTTTACATCTTAGGGGTTAAATTCCTTTACTTCGATGGATGTAAAACTAACCAAAGCAAGCTCAAATTCATGAGCGCTTACTGTGGTGACCGTCCCCGCAGATAATAAGTAGTTAGTTAACATGATTAAAAACTTCAGCTCTACTGCAAACATGAATTAGTGAGGGTGCTGCAGCAAATCCAAAGTAAATGTATGCACAGTTGTAGCGAGCAAATCTTTCAACAGCTAAAAGCTCCAACAATTCGGCACAATCTAGCAACTTTTTCTTAAGAATTTTGTGAAATATTTGTTATGAAACTGTTATATGTTTACAATGAAATGTATTTAAAATTAACAGGGGAGTGCCTTCTACAGGAATTCAACTGAACTTCACCAAAGATGTCCGATGAGCTCTTGAGAGCAGAGACAAAAATTATGCATTTAGATGCATACAATTGCTTTCTACGTGAATTTCAGGAGGAAAAAAAGCAAAATTTTGCATTGTTTTCATTTGGCAATTTTTAAATTCACCCTTACAGTACAATGCAGATCAGACGCTTGCACTCAATCTTAGGTTTCCATTCATTTTGGATTTTTTGATAGGATTCTCTCAATCAAATGCAGAATAAGAAGAGAAGAAATCCACAGTACACACCATGATTTAGCATTCTATGCTTTGTGGAACAAGAAAATATGTTATAACCTCACAGCATTTCTATATACATATATGTACTTTAACTACTACAAGAATAAATGGCAGATGCTATACTGGGAACCAAACTTTTTATTTACATAATGCTTATGTGAATGGAAACATTTGGGGAAACATGGTTGGAGGTCTGGGAAGTGAATGATGCAGCATCAGGAATACTTTGGAGCTGTGGTAGTGTTCAGGACGGCTAAAATATGCCTCATGTCATTGTCATGTTTGGGTTAGAATGATTAACTATCTCTGTTCGTTGACCTAAACTGCTGACTCACTGCGACGATGATAAGGGTGATGATGCCACCTTGACATCATCCTCTGCATCAAGGTGGAGCAGACTGTATCAAAATTCATAATTTCTCAGAATTTAAGCAGAAAACTGGCAGGATTCATTTTCCCATTCAACGTTAGGATATATTTGTTGCTTTAAAAAAGCATATCTAAAATATACACAGTCAACAAGTAAGCAATAAATTAGTTACAATATAAACAACATATCTAACGCTTTGTTTTGTAATTATGCTGAGAGAGGAGGGGTTTATTGTGCTGGGGGGGAAAAAAATGAGGTCCTGGACGGCCAGCTGCACGTTTGAAATACCAACAGGCCGTCCTTTAAAGTCATCAGGGAAGCAGTGGCTGAAGTGAACTTAGTCAAAGTCGAATCTGCTTTGAGCAGTGTGAGGAATGTGAGGAAGGAATGACGTAAACAAACGAATGAAGCGAGAGTTCCGTCAGTCCTCTGACAGCAGTCTGTGGAAGTGATCCTTCCTCCTCTTCAGCACCTCCTGAAAATCCTCCTGGAAAAACACCACAGGAGAGGTTAGGGCTGTTTGCTGAGAGAGAGACCGGGCGGACGCTGCTCCAGAAAACAAAAGCATTTCGAAGCGGTCAATTAGAGGCGTCAAATGGGAAGAGACCCCGCTGACAAACCTGAGGAGACCACGCGACTTGGTGAAGGCAGCCTGACACGAACACAACCTAACGTGCACAAAACTAACTCTTACTGTTCCAATGAAGCCTGTGCTATTCTTCTAGGATGTGTCCAAAGGATGAAAACATTATTGCACACGAGGGCTGCCCCTGGTGACCGTGTACACGAGAAAGAAAACAGTAATAAACATAAGACGAGCCACTGATAAACAGACTTACAGCTGCTGACAGTTTCTCCAGGTAGGGGATGAGCTTCTGGAGCTCTCTGTCCTCGGGCTCCCCCGACCAGCTCTTGATGGGAATTGTATTCATCAACTATAAAAACATGGGGCATAAATTAATGCAACTCTGTAGTGTCGCCACTTCCAAATATCAAACTATTGTATGCAAATCCTTAAAATTTCTCAATGCTCTGTGGCAGAATGACAATCAGCTGGAGTGTGTCGAGATTTGAGAAGTGTCGATGGTTATATGTCTGTCCTGGTGCTTACATGGTACGGGTAGGTGTGGGGTGCGTTGTCCAGAACGACAGTCTTGGTGAGGTCCCTCCCCAGGATGCTCAGGTCTTTGACGTAGTGTCCGAGGACGCAGGCACAGTCGTCCTGAAACAGACGGTGCCTGCAAGACAACTTGTGTCAGAAACTTATGTCTCAGTGGTCAGTAGATTGAGAAAACTATTCCATATGTCAAAATTAGCATAAGGATAGGAAAGGAGATAAACACTGTCAAGGCCCGACTGTGCTAAAGTGTCTAACTCTGTGTTTCATAGACCTCAGTGGATGTATAGTGAATTGGAGTATTTTGTGAAGACGTACCGAAACAGCTTTTTCTGTGAGTCCAGGATGTCCAGTATCTTCTCTGCATATTCTTTCTTCGCAGATGTATAAACAAACAGCTGGAAGAGAACACAAACAGCAGCTGGAACCAAAGTGCTGAAGGCACCCAGACACGGTGCACACGACATTTAGCTCTGCTTACTTTAACGTTTGAAATGTCACTCAAAAAGAGACACTTTTACAGTTTGTGTGGACAGGAAAGTAAAAGAACTTTTCTGAATGAAAAACAGAAGGCCGAGTATGATAGCAGGGCGTTTGTCCAGAGCGAGTGTATCTGTTCTGAGTGGAGCTCAGCTGATAAGAATGAGAGACTAGAAACTGATCTGACTCCAGAGAGCATACATATTGGACACAAAATGCACAATGTTCACAACCAGGGTTTTTAATTGTAAACGTACCTCAAAGATTTTGGCCATGGACTGCAGAAACTCCTTCAGGTATGGTCGTATAATCACGTACACCTTTAAATGGGGGCAATGATGTGAGTTAACGGGAGAATCCTCGGCTATTTTTCTTTAAACACCGACTAATTTGCAACTTAGCTTAACGACAACAAACAATAACAGAAGCCAACTGTATACTCCCAAAGCTTCAGCTCAGTTTGTGCTTGACAACAGCGCCCTCTTCCTGTTATGTACAATAACCTGATTTGCCCCAGAATCTGACTCAGTGTCAATTAAGTGACCTGAATTGATGATGATGGCTTTGCGGTGTATTGCTGTTAAACTGTTACATGCTGCACATACAAAATACCCATCAGTGATTTGTTCCTTTGTATGAAAGTCAAAGCCGGATGTGTCACCTTGTACTGGTGGTCCTGGAACGTGGTGTGGAAGGTGTGTTTTGCTTGCTCCAGCACGGTGAGTGAGCTGAACATCAGGGTCTCTTCCTGGAAGCACAATTTAGATCCTCTTTCATTTCTACTACTATCAAATCTCAACTGTGGAGTCACATTGAGACGATGGATCCTCTGCGCATGAGACCAACTTTTTTTTTTTTTTTATGAAAAATCATTCCAAACTTATGAAGGTCAGATTAATTTTCAGGTACAATGAATGACTAAGAATATGCAGACAGCTCCAGAGGACTGCACTCACCAGGTCTATCACCATTGTGGCCTCTGGAGTGCTCCTGGTCTTGGGGGGAATGTCTCTAACACGGGGTCTGGTATACTGGGATTGTGATGGAATGTTCTTGATAAAGGTAAAACTGGAAAAAAAACCACAAAATCAAATCATACACAAAATATAAAACTAATAAACAAAGCAAATACTAAATGTAAATCAATTCAAAGGAAACCATTGGTTGTTTTATGATTAAGCCACTAAGACTGACAGACAGGCATGCAGGTGTGGGAAGACGAGGTGAGATGAACACTTACGGACTGAAGACGTTGTCGTCGTCCTCATTTCCAACCAGGAGGTCCATGGATCCGTAGCCAAAAACACACGGAGTCATCAACAAGTTTCCGGCACCCGAGCACCTCACGTCTGCACGGAAGAACAAAACCTTTAGACTACAATCATCAGGGGTCTGTTTGGAAGCACGCATTTTTTCCCGACACCGTCTCTGCATTTATTTGATGGACACTGCGGCTACTTAAACAGTTGAGCTGAGCTCACACTTCCTGACATACAGTACATAACATCAGCAGACGATTAAACAATATGTCCATCAGGGCACGAACCAAATCATTGCTAGTCAGTACAGGAACACTTCTGTGTATACGGTTCGTCCAGCTGTGCAGGTTCAGCTCATCGGATTTGGAGTTAATCAATTTTTATAATCATCTTAGTGCAAATCGTTTTCTGATACGGTTTATTTTTACTGTTTGTGTCTTGACGCTAAAACACTGCATAATTCCTTGAAATATTGTGAAACAGATTATGTTATATATACTATTATACTATAAGTAGCAAGCAATGCATAGCTTTATCTTTCTTTATCAGTTTCTATAACTGAACCAGGTCATAAGACAGATGCAGCTGGCCTCTAATATTAAACATAAAGCAATACAGAAACTCAATTATGCAAAAGGTGGTTTTGTAAAAATCCAGCTAACGGCCCACTGAGTCATACGGGATCCACACTGAAATGTTGGAAGTTTTTGGTCCAAACTGACAGCTCACCACATTAAAGCCTCTTGAGCAGTTCTAGAAGCTCACACTGTTCTAATTGTTGCACTCAATGGGTGAGAAAAAGCACCAGAAACCACCAGATGATGCCAGTAAATCCTCACTGTGGTTGTTAAATGAGTCTATCAGCTGCTTTGGTTGAAATAAGAGAAAACTAACTTCAAAGGATGGCAGGGGAAAAGGGTGGCAGCAAAAGTATTCAGTGTATTTTTACTAAATCAAAGAGCAAAATGTGACCCCACCCACAAGGCAGTTGTCAACTCTCAAGGGTCTTGAATTACTAACATCCTGGCTTGTTTGAAGCCCTCCAGGTCCAGTGAAAAACAATAAACAAAGTCCCAGTCAAACTCTTGTGTACTCACTCTCTTTGCTTGGGGTGAGGAAACGCACAATGGGTGAGTAGATGTTTCTGGTTGTCGAGTTAGGAGTAGACGCCGGATCGACCTCTGACACTGTGCGACCATGACGCATGATGCTTCGTACGGGCGTCTTGAAGTCGAGATCTACACCACAGGAAGAAAATCGTGCACATTAATAAGTGGAACTGCAAACTTGGAAAATTTAGAAAAAGCTAATACTCATAACACAACAGACTTATGCGTGCTCTCTTAATGGTTGTTTCCAGTGAGGAAGAACCTCCCGAGATTTGCTATAAATGTTGGCAACAAAGTCAAATCTTGTACGTATGGCACCTGTGTTTTTGTTGTTTGTTCTGATGAACGTTTGAGCCAATCAGTGCATCCCCATTGTGGGCAGAGACCGACATGCCTTGGCTCATCTTATGTTGGCCTTGGGTGTAGTGAAAAAAAGAAAGAAGGCCATAGCTCTGTACGATTCAGCACCTAGAAACGTACATACCTGTGTCTGTGTCCTTGATATCAATTACTCTCCGTCTTGTCCTGCTTCGGGCGAGGGGGCGCCTTTTCGTTATGGGAATATCATCGTCTGAGCGGGGAGTGTCCTCGGTGGTGATAACGCTCTGTCTTGGGGCCAGCGGGCGCCTTTTCAAGATGGGAACATCATAATCTGACTGAGGAGCGTCCTCAGGGGTGATTACTCTCCGCCTTCGGGCCAGCAGGCGCCTTTTCATGATGGGAATATCATCATCTGAGTGGGAAGTGTCCTCGACAGAGATTACTCCCTGCTTTGTCTGTCTTCGAGTGAGCAGGCGTCTTTTCATGGTGGGAATATGCTCATCGTCTGAGTTGGAAGAGTCATTATCCAACACCTCTTCACTCTGCAGAGGGAAAAAAAGATGTTATTACAAAGATTGGTGGAAAACAGGAACAGTCTCCTTTCATTCAGATGTAGCTTATGAACACCATCTCTGTCCTACTTAGCTTTTCCCAGAAAACTCTTTCCTGGATACTCCCTGGGACAAAGTCATCCTGTTCTCATCTCAAGGACACCAACTCCCTTCATCCTTCACCCTCTCAATTTAAGAAAAATCATCCCTTCCATTATTTCATAAAAACACTCTTAGGTCCCCGTGATGACGCTTTTTCAATAACTCGTGCGTGCCGAGACTGCCTCAGAGTTGCTTCTACATCAACTCACAAACCAATTTGGTTGGATGATAACATTTAACCAAAAATATCAATATGAAAACATATGGTAAACTGTTTCAAGTTAGTTGTATGCAAACCATGTCTATTGCTTTAGTCTGCCCCTTTCACATAAACAAGACTATCAAATCAAAGATGTTATCACAAATCTACAGTGCTTTTTTTGGCTTAGATAAAAAATATATATTAATAGTTTTTGTCAATGACATTGAAGATAATTCAAAATGTGTTCAATGAGTTAAAATTTGACTGGAGATACACAACAGAGAATGGAACCCATGTCACAGAAGCACAGCAGTCTGAAAAGTGACCTCATTTGTTGGCTTCCTTTTGTTATGTTGGTCATAAGATGGGCTGGAGCTGCGATGTTTGTCCACTTATAGTGGTAAAAGTACAAAATGAGCAAAAAAAAATTGCTGGCTACACAAACAAGACAATAATCAAAACAACAATCCTTGTGCCCCGTGAGCCCTTTGGGTATCTCTAAAGAGGGCAAAAATTCCCCTTATTGTTCCCCATTCTCTATAGATTTGGTCTGATATTATTCTCATGCACCAGGCCTCTGTCACATAAACAACCAATCAAATCACAGTAATATGTGATCACCTTATTCCTTGCCTGGTTTTGGGGGGCTGGTCGCCTTTTCGTGGAGGGTGTATAATCACTGAAGTGGGACGTGTCAGTATCCAACACCTCGTCATCCTACACAGGGAAAAAAACATTACTAACGGGTCTGGGCAACAAACTATAAAAGAAGCATCTGTGGTATTACAGGACTAGACAATAATAAATTCAGAACTAACAGGTCAGGCAAAAACCTAACTTCAGTCCCTGTCCCAACATCAGTGGTCCAGCAGCAGGATGGCTCTATAACAGGAAGGTAGTCCATGGGGCCACCCTCCCAGTTATCACATGTGTATGGTTATTAAATCAACAAACAAGTTAATGCTACTCACAGTCAAAAACACATGCACCTCTATTGTGATAAATGTTTGTTAATGCGTCTGTCAAGTTTAAATAAACAGTAGACTAGACAGTTAGTCTGCGTATAGGCAGCCAGGCAGTCAAGGAACAGCCACTGTATGCGGCACACACAGTATACAGCGGGCTGAGGGAATACAGACTCTAAAAGTATGTGATCTGGTGACCTACTTACAGCGGGACCCTCGTTCATATGGAACTGGGCTGTTTAATCCTGTGAAGCAGCATCAATCCCCTGTCAGACAGCACGTCACACACATTACTAAACACTACAAACATCAATAGAGACGAAGATGAGGAAGCCCACCATAACTCTGCTCACGGTCCACCCACCCAGCCATTATCTATACTGCTTAATTCCTGATACACACCAAAGAGACGTGAGCTATTTGAGGTCAGGCTCTTTGAGTCTGGTTTGGGGCGAAGTGTCGCATAATTTCCAGAAATATAATTTCCACTGATGCTGTGCTCTCATATGGAGAAGCCATTACAAAACGGCCCAAGATATTTTGGCATAAATGGGATACTGATCCAAAGTACAAATCCAAGTTGGCCAAGATAGGAGCTCAGAACAGCCAAGACATCAATCCCATTGGAAACGGACAGGTTGACCTACAGAGACCTAAAAACTCCCAAGTTTTATACTTTATTTAAGAATAACAATACCCGGCGACTATTGATACCGATAAAACGTTTGATTTCCTGAAATAGGCTGTCCCTGAAAAATACATTCTATTATCTATACCACTTATCCATAACAATTAACTGGTTAATATTCAAAAGCAAATTAGGGACAAGATCAAGATAAAAGCATTTGTCTGGGATTATCAATATACATTTAAGTATCTTGATCTAAAATTGGATTTTAAATGCATACTACACACACACACAAACACATTTCTAATAATTTGACACTCCGAATGATGCATTGTTAAGAAAACCAGCTGGGTTTTTGACACAAATCTTGTGGCTGCAGGGTCACATTACAAGGTTAAAAACAATGTTTTAATCTCTTACATTTCACGTCACAAAAAATGGGTTCAACAAGTGCTGTAACACACCTGTTTTCTACTGACTTAAGAATAATAAGAAGAAGAAGAACATTTGTAACATTTATGCATTTCACAATGTTTTCAGCACTTGATAAACTTCTCAGAGTCTTCTTTCAAATAATGTATGCTTATTTTATTTCTTCACACATTATTTTTGCTGACAGGATAATTAAACCTACAGTTAAAGCAGTGTGGAGTTATTTCAAGGACTTCAGTAAACTAAAAATATTTTCACAGAATACATCTTGATACATTTGATATCGTTGGAAACTGTACATCTCACATCAATTTCAAGTAACACCTCAATACTTGTGGAGACGGGGTCAGTTGGTGTTTACACAGCAGCTCCACGGGTCCAGATTCCGGTTAGTCTTTGTTTACTTCCACACACCAAATAACGTGGAAACAACGGGCAGCTCGGTTTATTGTAGCTACTGTACAACATTGATAAAAAACAACAACAGTGGGTTGTCACACGTTTAAGAAGTTACTCGAACCACTTTGACCACGTTGTCACTAAAGCAGAATAGGAATCACACATTTGTCCAACTGAGCCTGCCTGGTGTTTATTATGGGGTTGTTAGCTTAGCCCGGCTAACATCTGAGCAGCACACTTCTACCCGCAAAAACCACGATTCAAAATATAACCCGAACATTGCCGTTAACCAATTTCACCGACAATAATTCACGCCTGGTGGCTGAGGTATTAACTCTGAATTATTTTGACCGTTACCTTAGTTTGAAGTGGGGTTTTGGTCTGCGATATCCGTGTTCGTCTCGGGGTCGCTCTTGTCCGGCGCCCGGTGCTAGTCGGCGTTGACGGGCATGGATTAATGGCTTTTCTAGAGCGAAGCCTCATCCTTTCTCCTTCAAGTGAGGCTTCTGAACATATAAATGGGTGAAAGTAGGGAAAACGTCTGAAATAGAGGCTTCCGAGCGAGCATTAAACTCGCCAGGCGGTTTGTTTCGAAGCAGTATGTCGAGGATTACTTCAAACCACGTGACTAGTGACGTATAGCCCACTTTACGGCTTCATTTCGGTTGTGAATCACGTGACCGGTTTACGAGGCTTAGCTTTGAAAGTTAGTGCTGTGATGTCGTGGATAGTTTTTTTGTTCTGTTTTAAAACATTTTACTGAGTTGGAGATCCATCAATGAGGAGAAAGTGAGGATACACACATTGTATCCAATACGTTTAAATCAACACAACACAAACAACACCTCCTCGGTTTGTTTGAATTTGTCGGGTGTGATACGTTATTCACTAGGGACGTTTTTATTGGGCGGTGCTTCAGAAAGCTCCAGCGTCAACGTGAGACGCAAGTCACGTGTAGGATATCCTCTATGCGCGCTATAAGGTAATCAAGCGTGTCTGCTGATTCTTTGTCTTCCTATCGTCAGATAATATTACAGAAGTAATTTTTGATTGAAAAAAAATGAACATAGCCGCTTATTTTCCTGTTTGATCACTGGTAAATCACCTAGTAATTGATTACACGTTAAGGCAAACAGTTCTTGGGTTATTTAGAGGACTTTGGATACACTGAATCGACCATTTTCACCTTATTAACCCATTCATTTTTCAAATAATGTAAAATTTCACTAAACAAAACAAAAAACATCCAAAGCTTTGGTGACATTTCAGAAAGGTGATATTTTATTAATTTCAGATTCAAAATAAAAGTATTCACACTAACACATATTGAGTAAATAGGCAAGAACAGATCTTCACCCTTTAAAATTAAAACAAAAAGTAAGAATAGAGTTGAATGTTGTAGAAAGAGAGGTGACATTGTGAGAAGCCTGCTGTCACTGCATGATATTACACCAGGAAAACTGCCGAGAGTCACAGCGTTGCATGACACTGCTGCACTGTTCCCATGGTTACCGAGAAACATCCCATCATTTATCAAAATTCCATCATAATAGAAAAAGGAAGAATAAGCACACGTCAATAAAACAGACTGAAATAGACATTTATTACTAACAGTACTCGTAGCAGTATTTCTTGTAGTACTTATAGCAGTTCACTGTTGAGCTGGAGGTTCCCTGTTGTTGGTGCGTAAACTACGCTTCAAAAGTGTTACTGACCTGTAACACAAAAACAGAAAGACAAAGGCACACAGAGAGAGAGTGGGAAGAGAAGCACCCAGTGCCCAGAATGAAGTCGGTTGGGTCATCGTATTGGTTAAACCTGTTCCACTAATTGACAGAGATTCATTTTGGACCAAGTGTTTAACAACCAGACCCCCTTTATGCACCTACTAAACTGTAACTTGAGCCCTAACGGGATTAAATGCATCAAACTGGAGGTAGAGGTAGATTTTCCTGAGAAGAAAGAGCTTTGTTTGTATGTGAAGTTATGCGAGGACAAGAGAAGTCCACGCTGACGTCATTTGGCCTGTTACATGCTTCCCAAAATGATCAGATATTATTAATGTTATCGTCATCATCATCATCATTATTATCACTATCATTATAATTCTGTTCTAAATGTAATATCTGTATTCTGGGGTTGCTACAGCATATCCAAAAAGCAAAGAAAGAGCAAAAAAATATACATATATGATACATGATATAATCCATAGCCCTAAAAGCCATGTCAGAAATATTCTATTCAATGAATCTTCATACAGGTTAATTCACAAAACAATTGTCACAGCAGAAGGCATCTTGTTATTTTCTCATCATCATAGTCCTTCTCCACAGTCTACCAGACAGAAGTAAAGTCAGTGGTGAAGTCCAGTAAAAGGCCCCTTTCCCACATACACCTTAACCCGTAAATGTTCCAGCAAATTTCCATGTCGGTGTCATGTGGGAACGGGAGCCAGAGTCAACTTTCCACGTAAGACGCTCTGGAAATTTGCCACATAAGGAATTTGTAATTAGTTCAACAAACGTCCTGTAATGGCTTTGGTAGGAGCAAAAGCAGCAAGACTTTGATTTTGTTATGTATGACAATTTTACAAGCAAGCCCATCAAAAGAGACTAAGAAAGTGTGTGTGCTGGCTGGAAACGTCCAACGTCCAACATGTACAGCACTGCATTAAAAATCATATCGTTGGAAAATTAAACTCTGTGGACACACAAAATGCAAATACGCAAAAATAGATAGCGATTAGTCTGGCAAACTAATAAGGAAATCATTTTTTTGGGATCTATACAGTCGTACAGGAACACACCAGACTTACAGATTTAGAAATCCATCCGTGCTCTCAACTCCATTACTAGGCCAACAATATCTTAAGCAAAAATAAAAACAAGAATGCAGGCACAAAGTCTAATCTACCCAAAACACTCATGTGATGTGGAAACAAGCTCCCTATGTGCGTGCTCATGACAAAACAAGCCTAACAACAATCTTAGCAAACCTGCAGGTTAAACAAGTTGAATGGGGATTGAGCGACAAAGATGCATCTGAGCGCATTCAGAAAAATACAAGTCTGACCCCTGAATTTCACGTCGACGTAGCTCCAAAGTGTGTTATTTTTTTCCATGTGAAACGTCATTAAGGGGGGCTTTCGGTCTTTGCAACCTTCAAACTCCAAAGGAAACAGAACACATTTCTGTTATTGTGCGTTATAACCAAACCTTCCACCAGGGGGAGCTCTTACCACAGAGCTTCAACTGCCATTTGTGGCTCCCATGCACATCACACATAGAATGGGCTTCTCTAAAATGATTATCATTATTGATCTGAGTCACATTTGGCTCTTATCTGATTGTCTGCAGTCGTAACAATCACTTTCATTCTGATGCAAGCACTTCATGAACTAACATCAGCCGTGTGATGTTTTATTTTGATATGAGCACAGCCTTCAGCAGGATTCGCTGCTCTGGAAGCTTTAGTCCATGAGGTAGAAAGAAGGCTTCGCTCAGGCTGAAGGGATGTCAAGAGTGTTTGGAGGTATTCGGCACTGTCCTTAAGTCCCTGATTGTCATTACCACGCAATTAAAAACATGCTATCCTTCCCTGAAGATGCTGACATGCACATAACATAGCCTCTAAATATGAGAGGCAGTGAGAGAGAGAGCTGCACAACGTCCACCATTCAAATGCAAATATGTCAGAGAGCCTGATCGATAGATACAAGATAAACATGGATCCACTGAAGGGGGGCAGGTGCTTGAATGTTGCCTAAGGGACCAGAAGGTCACAGGGTCAAATCTAAAAAAGCAGTGCTGATCCTTCAGATCAGAATTGATTGAATTTTGCTTTCCACAACGGCCCTCCCCCAACCAATCTTTTCAGCAACAGCATGTCTCTATTTGATTGTCAGCCATTAGCATTAACAGTGACATCTGTTATGCATGCAGAGAGAAATGCTGGCTTTGTGTGCGCCACCAAGCTCACTAATTCAAGCGAAACCTCCTTTTAGCCATAGTATACAGCATTGACAGTCACAAGGGGAAGGACTATCTAAGATGATCTGGGTGTTTGTCATAATTTTGACCAATATGCATGTGGCCTAGCATAATACTGTACTCATCACTATCAGTATGCAGATTGTGGTCAAGAGCGGTCCACTCAACAGCTTCTTCACAGCTATCTAACCCAAGTACCTGTGTGTATAAACAAAAGCAATCAGTAAAGGTTTTTTTGCATTGCAGACCTAGCAGATCAACAATGATGACCATCCCTACGCATTTGTCACGCACACCAGTGGGAGGTGGCCTGTGAGGTGATGAAGAAGCAGCACACAAAGCTTTGGTTGTTGGAGAAACAGCTAAACAAACCTGTCACTTCCTTCCTACCACGTATGGACTGAAATGTAAAGCTTTTCTCGTGAAGCCTTTATGGCTGCAGAGCAGGTTGATGGTGACAACAGAATTATGCTAAGCTGTGATGGCAAAAACTAAGAAATTCACTCAGTTCATTGGTCATAGGAAGCAATATTCAACCTGCAAACGTGGAACTGACCTTTATGAAAACACACTTCCTACTTCCTGTCTGCGCTGCAGATGACAACCTTGAAAAGTAAAACCACTTTGGTGAGTGGGTGTATTTTTTCAGCACAAATTTGAAATCTAGTGATGTCAATGGGTTTCATTTGCGTGACTTCTTACAGCCTTAAGGCGGTTATAAACTGTTCTCACAGGCTGACCAATAAACTGAGTGTGATGTGGAAGATGTTGAACATTGCTAAATATTCTTGTGAGAATGGTGATATGGTCCAGTCTGTGCAGCCAAAATGCATAATGCATTCAGGTGATGGAAAGAAGCCAGTACGGCATTAGTACAGCACTCATAGAAATAACAGGGAAGCAGTCACAAGGCACTGCCTGTAATGGACTCTTCCACTATAGAGAGGCAACCATTTCCTCTAGATATAATGTACACTGGAACCAAATCAATACTCAGAAAGGGTTGAGACAGACAGATAACACATAAACGCCATTCACATTTTAAAAGCAAATAGCTGAGGTGACTCATCTGCTGGCTACATAGCGATACAAACATGTAAACAAAGCCTTTATCCTACGTGCGATATATAATGAAAGGTGAGACGGTGGCGCACATGCCGAATAAACAGGATCAAAATCACCATTTCTCACATGATCCAGGCTTCCAACAAAAGCTGCAGCTCTGTCATCTGACTAGTTCTGCAAAGGCTGATACAAAAACAGTTTCAGTGGTGGAATCATACTTGGAAGGTCAGAACCAAAGAATCGCAGGTTTTCTGCCCCTTTAATGCCAAAAAGCAATGAAGACAGAGAAGAGGAAGCTACTATTTTGAAACCTCGAGCGGTGGTCCGTTTATTGCAGAAACCGGCGTTTGTTATTGAGATGGTGTTAAGTTATATGTTTGAGTTATACGTTTGAAACCAAATGAGTATGTGAATCAGCACAAAAATGATTGATAACTTATCTGTAAATGTACTATTTCGTGTGACTAGAGTTCCACAGATAAGACGTGTTTCTGGGCCTCAATGATAAAACTCGAGTTTTTCCGTATCTGTACAGCATCTTCACACTTTTATGAAAAAAGACTAGAATAGAATCTAATGGGTATTTAACTGATCGTTAACCTGAAGAAAAAGAAGCCAATGAAGCCAAAGTTAACTGTTTCTTTGCATAACTAAACAGAAGGAAAGCCATGTGGAGATATCTGACTGAACAGTAAAAACTGATTAGACTGTAATACTGTTCACTCACTTGACTTCTCCTGCTGTTTTAAGGCCAAAGAGGAGAACCTACATACAAAGCCTGATTTACTTCCTAACTACAGAAGGAATGAGGCTGCTTTGTGTAGGAGTCCGGGGAGTAACAATCTTTAACAGCCATCAGTCCACGGTAATGAACGATTGATCTACAAAATGCTGAGGCCCAAATTCTCTTTATGAGATGGCGTCCCTAACTGCAGTGAGGGAACGCGCTTCTGCAGATATGTGGCCTCTGAACTCACAATATCAAGGGCCACAGTTAAGCAACATTTAAAAACAGTCAGAGAACCACATGATAATCTGTGTATTGTCCTTAATAAAATGCCAGCTGGTCTCACGAGGACCGCATCCTCACAACAGCACAGGATAACAAGCACTTGGATCAGAAGAAGCACTAAGTCATGCAAAACACAACGCTACAATGGAGTAGAAAAATAAAAGCCACTCTACGGTGTAATACATAAGAAAACATCAGACACTGTATGAGCTAAAGGAAATGTCAGGAAAACTGTCCACTGCAGCACAGATGCACCTCCTGACACCCGATTGTCTCCTTTAACGGAAAGGTGACTTCTGCGCACTTTCCCTTGCAGGAAATCAAAGATTTGCGCCTGATCCCCGAACGGCTTCATCAACAAATACAAACATGCATCTGACCTTAAGACTATCACTCCACATCACTCCACACCAGGTTAGAAAAAAAAAATACCCTATTTTTCACCAACGGAAGTGTCTGGAGGTGAGATAAAAACTTTGCCCTGTAGAGTGTTTGCAGAGACTAAAAGTGGTGCTTCTACAGAGAGCTGTTGGACACCTGAGGAACAATCAATAAAGTGTACTATTCGCATAGAATCCGAACCCAAACAGCAAGAGGAGCAGTTGATGAGGATGTGCTGAGGCTTACATGTCCAGTCTTTCAACGTGCAGCGAGGAGCAAAACACGTTAGAAAGCTCAGAGTTTGACTTCCCCGGCACAGCTAACCTTACTCATGAAGCAGCCATTTTGAACACTCTGATTAAAAAATAAGGAGTTCAAATTGATATTCATTTTTAAATTACCCAATATGGCTACAGGAAACGAGCAGCTATGGAAGCTTTAAGGCTAGGTAGTAAGTTTGCAATGCCAGACTCGTGTCATTTTCTAAATGATTTATACATCTGAAGTGAAACAAGTTTGGGAAATTTGTGGAATTTATAGAGTAGCTCGGAGGTGGAGTGGAGTCTCCAAATGGCTGCCATGTAAATAAGATTAAGAGGTTTAAAAAAAATGAGGTCACAACGGTATACTGTTATATGCCCTGAAGAAACAACATATACCTTTAAAGCTTTTCTGATTAAAAATAGAGGATATTCATATTTTCTATTTTTCATAGAATTCTAAATATATAGATTTTTTTTTTTTTTGCAGTGACAGGATTGAAAATGATTTAAATGATAATACACAAAAACAAGAATAGCAATAATGATAATAATGACAATGAAAAAGTAAAATAAAATCTTTCCCCTAAAGGATAAAACATTGCTGTCAGTCAGTAGCTGTGTTTTTGTGTGTAAACAGTGCATTACCCTTCCTGGTTATTACCTTCTCTTTTGTTCTCCGATAATCTGTACATTTATGTAGAAATAAATAATTCACAAGTTGTGCATACATATTTTAGCATATACTGGCTCTTCCTTTGCGATATATATATATATATATATATATTTATATATATATATTTTAAATCATTTTGGCTATGAAGAACAAAAGAGGTGAGTTGGTGATAGAAAACCTGAGATAGTGTACTTCAAGTGATCTGAATTTCAGTTTGTCTTTCTGTAGGGTTTATGGTTCTCGTTTTGGCATAGACTATGTAGAAAATGAGGTTTTGGCTTTAGTTAGGATGATAATTAAAAAATAAAAATAAAAGGGGGAGTTGTGGGGCTGTGTTAAGACGATGGGTTGCTGGAGGTTGAGGTTGAGGTAGGTGTGTTTTGCTGCTGTGAGGTGACACGGCTGCTGCCTGCCTTGGTAGCGCCGGATGATCCAGAGGAGCCAGATGAAGCTGAACCTGCCGCCTGAGCAAAAAGTACGCCTGGAGAGAAAGAGATAAAAGAAAAGCAAATATTACAAATCAAAATTACAGCCACAATAAATGCTATATGTTTACTAACCGTTTAAACTCTGAGATAACCACAGCATCTTCATGAAATTTCATTTTAAACTCCAGCCCAATGACCCCAAATATATCAACTATAGAGGGTGGAGCTACAAAGCACTACAAAACTAAATGGCAATAACGCAAACACAAACATCAATGTCATTAACAGAGAGAAAGTAAAATTAATTGAAGCAAAACAAGGAAGAGAATAAATACAGACTATGAACGCACCTAAAATTGCCATAAGTAACAAGAAATGTATATACACTGTCCAGTATCTCCTTTTGACTGCAAATAGGGCAGTGATTTATCGACAGCAACTATTGTACATATGTGACACATTTTTACTTCAGGTGTGTTTTCTTTTTTTATGAGGAAACAAATGAGGTGATCAGTGTCAAGATGATGTACTGACCAGTGTACACCACTCCATTGAGCTCCACTGACATGCTGATGCTGCTCGTTCCATTGGTGGTGAGGTTCAGGGCCGAGTCCTGCCTGCCGTCTACCGAGAACAGAACCAGACAGTAGAGTCGCATTGAACAAGAAACATTTACAAATATTCTATTACTTTATTCAGGGGACCACAAGACTAAACACCTGCAGGTGACTCAAGACTTTCACAGTCATAAAAGAGAGACGTTATGTTGAACAATAAATAACTGCACCACAGAGAGTGAGCTACCTTATTTCTGTGCCTGCCTCAGAACTTGATGTTTCTCCGAAGTCATTTCTAGTCTCACTACCGAGGAACAGTCACACCGTGTTTCAGACGTCTATCAGATCAAAGTGTCTGCAACAGTAGGGAATTCCCGTACAGAAAACTATGTATGTATGTGTGCTGCTTCTATATGATCAACGGCTCAACCTATAGAACTGCTATGCGTTACTGCCTCATTCTGGTGTGCTGTGGTTTGTGGTAGGATGACAAAGGTTTCTTGAGATTCAAACTGTTGTAAATGTTAACTACATCCCCGAGTTTAAGGGCTCAAAAAAGTATTCTGCGTGTCATTGCTCCAGTTTCTCGGTGGTCTTGGTTTCTTCCCCAAAGTATTTGTGCTTTGAAGCCCAGCAAGTACACACAGTGTTTAAGACGGCTTCAAGATGGACTCATATTTGTATTCATCATTGTTATTCTTATTGCAGCTGCTGTTCATCTCTGTTTCTCTCTGTCTCCACACCCCCTTTCTGCCGCTGTCGCCAAGTTTTTTCTCATGGGGGAATGCTGGGTCTCTGCAAATTCAAGAGTATGGTCTTGACCTGTACCATGTGAGATGCCACGAGATAACCTTTGTTGTGATTTGGCACTATATCAATAAAATTGAATTGAAAATTGAAATCGAAGTCCATCTATTGCTAAAATTCGCCAATCTTAAAAATGAATCTACTCAAAACTGTGGCAGAAGGTATGGTCTGAAATGAAAGTATGTATGATGCAATATTTTATGCAGACAAAGATATTAAAGTACAGCTGTGCTTAGTACCTTGGTTGTTGATGCGGATGTTCATAGGTATCTGTGCCGTCATTGCCAAAAGGTTGTGTTGTAAAGCTCTCTGCAGCAGTCGGTGGTGTTCTTCGGCCGGAAGCGCCATCTTCTTCTCTGGTGGCTCGCCCGCCTCCAGTTTGTCCCTCAGCTGTTCTAGAGCCACCACCTGAGCCGCCATGGCTGCCTGGGCAGCCTGCATTGCAGCCACAGAGTGACCAGCCAAGGGGCCAGGCAAACGAGCCACCCCCAGCCCTGGCAATGGCTGCCCTCCCTCTTCTTCTGGTCAGACAGCACAGAGATGCAAATATCCATAGGTCAAATGGAACTCAAGTTATATACAATCGCATCAATATATATATCTCAGGCCTGTTGAATTCTGTATATAAGATGGTGTAACTTTCTTCTTTGACCATACTGCCACACTGGCGTCCTGCAGCCCAGAGTTGGATTATGTTACTGATGTAAATGTTCAGTTTTTACTCCAAGACAGTACCGTAAGCTCATTTAAAGTGTGTAAAAGTAACTTATTAAAAACAGCATGGGAGATAGAGCATTATACTGTTTATATATTATATCGTTATGACCTTTCTCATGAAATGCTCGGGGGGAAATAGGTTATGAAAGAATGTTATTTTAAATTTCTGATAACCGTTTCATCTGCATGAACAAATCAAATGGAACTACTAAAAAAAACTACATTAATTTTAAACATGAAATATAATTAAGTATGTCAAAACTGATAACACTAACAAATTATCAGACAGCATTGTAGATGTCTTTGGGCGACCAATGTGAACAGAATGAGGAGTCAGTGGAGTGCATTCTACGCATTGACACACACAGACACACACACACACAACGGGTCAATGCACTTTAGAACTGTCTCTGATTATTCTCTGAACTTGCAGCTGAGTTTGAGGAGGAGGTGGTTTTTCAAAGTTGGTAGAGTTCAGTCTTGTTTGCTTTGCAGTGAACGACAGTCTAGCACAGCAGAACAGACGTTCATCGGCAGCAGATGGAGCACAGTTCACTGGGAGTTTTATTTCTCTTTTTACTCTATAATGCAGATGATTTTAATTGTAGCGATGTAAAATGCCTTAAAATAATCATGAAACCTTTTGAATACTATTTTGTAACAGTAATGAGCGTGTAATTTGTTGCTCTCTACCCTGTTGCAAACCAAATAATTGGTGAAAATGAGAAAGAACTCACTAATAAATACAAATCTTTCAATTTGAAACAACAAACACTTCCCATGATTATTCATCTGGTATGAAGTTAATATACAGTATATATAAACCCCACCTTTCTTGATCTTGTGGATGGGGGTGAGTGAAGCCCCATTTGTGCCCACTGGTAAGCCCAGGCTGGGGGTGGGGAGCTTGGGAGAGGAGAGCATGGTGGGCGTCCCGTTGGGGGAGTAGGTGAAGAGGGAACTGCCAAAGCTCTGCCGCCGGCCCTCCCGCCGGTTGCTGTCAATGGCTGCCTGGAGCTCATTGGGGTTGCTGAGGCCTCTCTTATCACATTCGTATGGGTACAGGTACTTCATGTATCTGAAAGGAGCGACGTGTATTGATGTTTAGCTTCCGACTTTATCCAGCATGGAGATATTCTGAGCTGAACAACTTCACAGCTAGATAAAGCTTGTGTATTGTTAATTAATTAACAGTATTCTGTGACAGAAACATTAATAATATCATAGAATATCTGAAAGTCTCTGCTGACATCCATATGTGGAGGAGGACACCACTTAAAGCAACTATAGGAAATTATGGGTAAAACAAGGGAGCAGAGGGAAATCAATCAAACACAGTACTGACTGTGTGCGGAGGGTGAAGGCTGCACTGGTGATTGAGGTAGGCAGGTTGAGTCCCTTGGTGATCTCCCTCCAGAGTTTCTTGTTTATGACTTCCACCAGGCCACCCTTCTCTGTAACCAGCCTGTAGAGCATATACAGATCCAGGACCTGCTTGGCCATGATTGGAATACGATTCACTGGGGTTCCTGGAACAACACACATGTACCGAGGGGAAAGGTTAACGGAGAAAGAGCACCGGCACAGCAGGAAACCCATTTCATGAGAACTGCAGGTGGTGGAGAAGAAGGAAACAAGGGCGGAAATGAAAATCTAAAATGAAACAGCCAATAAAAAGAGGGGAAAAGGCAATGAAAATAACAATAAATATATACAATAAATACAACAATAATTCATTATTTAAAAATTGCTATGTACACAAGTTCTGCAAGTTTAAATTATGCTGGAAACCAGAACAAATTGTAAATGTGTAGATTTCATTTAATAATAATTTAAGCAGTTCCACATTGTACTTGTCTTTGGAGAAAACTGTTTATCTGCTAAACACTGATCAAACGAGTCAAATAAAACAATTAATCCTCCACTACAGATCTAGGCTGTTGCCTTCTCATGTGGACTGCAGAGGGCGATCTCAGATTCTCAGAGCAGACATGGCAGACCCGCCCGATGGCTGCAGCTCTGACACTGTAAACATCGATAATATGGTAGTTTCTCTGACATGAACAAACGCCTGTATGTTGTTATAAACTGTTAGTCTGATTATATCAGCAATGTGTCAACATCAAGATTTCAAATTGACAAACCTGTATGGTGCTGAAAGTAAAAAGCAGAACTTATGAAATGTTCTAGTTTGGAACCACATAATTTAAAAGCAACTGGGCCATTTCCTCAGGGCAAGAAGAAATAGAAAATTTTGTGGCACCGTTTGAGTTTTGATGTTGTGTACATCTCTAGTATTAGCAGCCCGCATAGTGGCTGAGTTGGCATGTGCTTATGTGAGTGTAATATGGGGGTGGGGCTGTGTGGACAGTCAGCAGGATGGGAAGGTAAACCAATCCATTCCCAGGCATTGATACGACATGTACCTTCTAGTTATAGCCTGGGAACGGCAAGGGGCCGCACGACCATAAAGCGATCATCTCCAAAATGAATAAAGACCCCACCCAACGTAGTGAAAGATGAGATGAGAGTGCTGTGTCATATGTCACAGAAAGAGGAGATATTCTCTATCCAGCTATTAACAGCCAAAGCTGCTCTAAGACTCCAGATAAGCAGAGCAGGAGATATGATATTGCAAGAAGGGACACTGAATGAGCTGTAAATTTTATGTATGTATATATAGCAGCCTACCTCTCTTTTGCATGAAGCTGAAGAGGTCATCCAGAAACTCTTTTCTCTTTGGGTCTCCATCTAGTTCATACAGCTGTGGAGAGGAAGGCCAGAGAGATTAAACAGGTTGCAGCCGCAAGCACCGCACTGTTTTAATGACAAGACATGTCAGCAAAATTAGCAAAATGTAATGTTGTCAGAGTCAACTTAAAAGATTAGAGATGGAAAACACTGCCTACTTCACAACAGAGACAACAGAGAGAGGAAAAATGCTGCTGACCAGCATGGCTTGATGAGAACCTGATGGCCCAGCTGCTAACGGGGCCCCGGGCTCCAGAAAGTTTGGTGAAAGTAAAAGTGGGGCACCCACTCGGGGGCGTAGAGTGAGGCCATTGAGCCTGCGGTTGTTTTCCAACCCTAGTTTCATAGTGTTGTATCTGCAATGGGATTGGAAGTGATATACGTTTTGGATTTGGGTTTTTATCCAAATCTCACCGGTGCATGAGCACGTTACGGGTTCAGCATCTAGCTCAAGGACACTTCAGCAAAGGTCAGACTCTAGTGTATGTGTGCGTGTGTCTGTGTATAAGTATACTACATACACACATAGCATCATGATGTCATGTGGTTTCATAACCTGCAGTTGCGATTACGACTGCCTTGAACTGAACATTACCAAATCACAGCTCTGAGTACAAACACAGCAACTTGTCACAACATACAGGCATCATAAATGCCCACAAGTCTGCCAACTCTGAACAAACAACTGCTGGTGAATAAAAACGCCTTTCCTTAGCCCTAAAATTAGCACACAACACGAGGCAGACCAGAGATTACAAAAAGGCGAATCCACCAAACTCTGTTGTGATGGTGACAACAGCAGCCTCTAGTCCCTCACAGACGGTCCTTCATTGTGGCATTCAGCGCTCATTAGTGATGCCAAGCCGCTATGAGATCTTATTATCGAGTGGGGGGGTTGTTGGATTGAAGAGGTGGAAGGGGTAGTGGGGGATGCCTGCTAACGTACAGGCCTGCTGGAGGCAAGGGGGGGGGGG
>OMNV01012899.1:100255-204736 GCA_900303265.1 Brotula barbata
GCAAGGGGGGGGGGGTCTTAATTACAGGATGCATGCATTTCGTGAAGTGCCGCACCATAAACCTCGGAAATGACCCCACCCGACTCCCATCCCCCCACCAAGTTTATTCACTCTCTCTCTTAGCCTATTGGCACGGTGGGAATGGTGTCAGATGGAACACTGACAAGGTGCAACTCCAGTTTCCTCCACTTACCCAGATGTGGCAAGAGAGCTACAAACTAGAGCACACAAATCTGAAAAGATAAAAGAAGTCTAAACTAAGAAAGGACTCAGCTTTTCCAACCTCAGACCACTGCAAAGATGTACCAAAACATGGCAACCTGTGGCTTGGAGGCTGCTACTGGATTAGCTGCATTATGGAGAGCTGACAAGCAGAAAAGGAAAGGAGGGTGAGGGAGGATAGGGGTTGAGGGAGGTGACATCATCAAAGAGGGACGCCTGGCAGACCAAACCTCCTCCTAACACAGGCCAATCAGGTACCAGTCCAACCGGCAAGACCACTGCACCCCTCCCCCACACGCTTTCCATACACTAAATCCTTTATGTACACTATAGACATGCAACCCCCCCTTCCTACACACAACATGTTTATCAGCCTTTGGTGGGTGTGGTTGCCATACAGCGACATAGGTTTTCATGTCAGATCAGATCTATAGTACACACACTGGGGCCTCCTGGATTAAAGATAAATGACAAAAACTGGGCCAACTGGTAATGCTGGGATTACGTACACACCCCTCCAACTGATCCCTTCACCAGATCATTACAAGCTGCAGAGTTTTGAGTTTTCCAAACCAGAAGAAAAGTTGTACAACTCAAATAATGAAGAAAAACAGCTGTGATAGACATTTCGCGGTCACAAACTGACTGAAATGTTTACCAAATGTTGGCTGGTTAGCTGCTAAAGTGCCAAGAATGGAGGAACTTCCAGCCCACAGATGAAAAGATATTTAGAAATATTTGCCTGATCGCTGGTAGTTTCCTACCCTGACCATGTATGTAGGTCAACAACAACCTGCCTGCAAAGAAACTACAAACAGGTCATAAAGACGGAAAACTAAGCAGCATTATACTGCAAATAATCAGTAACCAAAGACCAGCCCCTTGCCTGGTCTGCTGCGATCAAAGTGGCTGTGGTAGGTGATACTGTTGGGGTGGGGTATGTGTGTGTATAGGAGCAGGGGTTATTTCACCATTAACGCAAATTGCAGTTTGCAAGCCAGCAGCTCAAATCAAACAGGACATATTAGAGGATTTGCATTTGAAATCCCACACAGATCACAGTATAGTAGGGTTATCGAAACTATTAAAATATTGAAAAGTTTCCATATTGAAATTTTAAAATGATACCAATATTGCTTTTCGTAAGTATCAATTCTCCCGCCTTCATATGAAATGTACTTTCCACTTTGTAGTCGTAACCGCTTATATACTTACTTCTATACTTAAAAGTATACACAACAACAAACTTTTACTATTTGCATTTATTGCCACTGGAATGTATGACTCTTTTGGAGACTTTTGTCATTACTGTGAAACTGTGGGTATTACTAGTGTTTACTAATGATTCACAATTTCATATATGTATAATATAAAGAATATCATTCATTATGTGGTTATGTTTACATGTTTTTGAGACAACAATAAAAAAGTCCTCAAGTATACTAAATAATATTTCAGTTTCCATATAACAAAAAAATAAAGAAAAGGATATTAAGAAATTAACATATTTCTTTAAATAAATGGGACATGAACCACTTTCTACATGAGCTATACTTCTATAGTGTAAAAAGACACTGTTTCTAAAAAGCAAAAAAGAGCAAAAGTTATTACAAAATTTTCCCCAAAATTAAAACAATACTTCATACGGTAGCTATTCAATTTAATAAGGTCATACTCAGAGCTGGCAGAACAGTTGACACAGCTAAAATTCTGCTGAATGTCCTTTTATTTGACCATGTGAAGAATGTCGTCCGATATCTCCCCCTCCTCCCAGTAAAAAGATGTAGGGCAAAAGTCAAAATCACAAAACAAATAACATGGAGTAGCCATGTACAGACATCTTAGTCTCGAAAGTCTAACATGCTGACATTGTGAGTCCACAACGGAAAACTAAACTGAACTGAACATGGCAGAGTGGAAGACCACCAATAATTGACCTGTTCAGTTTAACTCAAGGTATATGTGTACATTTGGAAGAATGTGCAACAATCTTACATTCAAATGCCAACTAGTTATTTCTTAAACGATCAGAATTAAACATAGGGCGAGTTAATTTGTGTTCCAGAGCAAACAGATTCTGCATTACAGACAACCACTCCCACTAACGTGAGACTGAATATTAGAGTAACATCGCTAAAGATTCCTCAAGTGCGTCAAAATGTCAAGCTCTCATTTCTTTTTATTACCTCCCTGTTTTTATTCAAGACATGCATGCTGCGTCAGTCTTGCACAGTCCCTAAAGATCGGTGTCTGTCAGTCAATCAACATGAGATTCTAAAGATGGAGCCATGAAGCAGTTTTCTTTGTTTGCTCAGAAAACGATTTTGCAGTGAAACTAGACAATTTGTTCTTTGTTTAAACTGCATAACTAGACAGAGTTTAAGAACAAGACACATTTACACATTTTTGGTTTTGGCAAGATTACCTTGGAATCAGCCAGATGAGAGCAAGGGGAAAAAGCCCCGAAACTACTAGGCTAGACATCCATTTATATATTCAGCCATTCTAGAAAATTTGGATAAATTGTGTGAATGATTCATACAATAATTCAAAAAGGGCCTTGGAATGTGGCTTGTAGATGGAACAGTGTAGAGGATCTTCACAACCATCTGACAAACCAGGTAACCAAGTCACAAAGATTATGAGTTCTATGTTTGAGGTTTAAAGCCAGTGGAAATGAGCCACTTTGCTATACATGCTGGTTATTGCATATGGGAAATATGACATTCCAACCTTCATAGATGACAGCAGTGTGACAGATACTGCACCAACATGTCTCCATATAATGACACCTATAATGTCTCCATAACTGTCTTCTCTTCACTCTGTCCCTATACCCCCACCAACACATGCACCCCCCGCTCCAATGCAAACTATTAACAGCAACAATGGAGCTGTCCAATCGCAGATGCATTGAACAGTGTTGTATTGACAGGCAGGATCAAACACATCATAATCCTAACCGACTGGCTGACCTCGCACACTCAACCTCATTGACTGAGAACAAGAAGCCAAGGCAACAGCACTGCTAGGACTGAAGGGCTCTGCTTCTTCCTCATCAGGAACATTCATTCTGACCCTAAAACGTACGACTGCAACTCATAACACCGACAATGACGTACAAGCAGTTTAAATAGCTGTTGAATAAAACAGCATGGTTTTTGGATCAAATTTACCAAAGAGCCTACAAAATGTTACAAAAAATCTTAGTTTGTCTGAATAAATTTGTTCAATATTTTGTTACTTATGACAATCAAAGTCCAAATCCAATAAAGTGCTCATATTTTCCTTCCTACCTTTTGAGATTCAATAATATTCCATAGACTACAGGGGCCCTGTTCCTTTAAAGGAAGAAAAGTTTTGGGCGAGGCCTCAATCTGTTAGGCTTTGCCACCGTATGTTTATGGCAAACTGCTCCTGAATATAACTGGATGTACTGTATAGTAGCTCGTGCTGACATGAGAAAAGGGTGAAAACCTGTTGATGGAGTCATGACATGAAGCTAGAATGAGCACTATCCCACACTTACATGCACAACATACCTGCGTGTGTCTGTCAGCTGCTGCGGCTTATGGGTTTGGACAGGAATCAGAAACAGCAGCCAGCTTTGCCAGGCCCATGAGAGCCTGACACATGTAGCTGTGAGCAATCCGCTCCAACCGACCACTTAATAAGCACTACAGTGATGATGGATACCAAACACGGCGGGGTGAAACTGACTGACTGAGGTGATTAATCATAGCAAAATTTAAGATCATAAACATTTTGTGTCAGCAACCAGTAACATGTTTCACTTCTGCACGTTACAGTTGGGAAGGTAAATGATTTAGAAAATGTTATTATTGTTCTTATTGTATGGAATTGCCTTAGTTGGATACAATAACAAGATAAAGATTCCTCATATTATTATTAATATGATTCTTATAATAATAATTATTTTTATTCTTTAATTTTCTTTTAAATCAATAATGTCTGCCTTGATGAGTGCATGAGCACAAACACTAATACTCTAGCAAGGCAGTCCAGTAATCCAACAAGCCATTTATCCAAATTTGATCCAGTATATTGGCCATATATAGCTAGCCAAAAAAGCAGGTGTTCCGTTCATCCGTTTCACCCGTCTTGAATAACAAATTTGGATGTTTCCAATGATGGCACTGCATTTAGGTTGACATTGTGTATGATGCCCAAATGTGGGAGACGTTTTGACACATTTCTTTCCACATATTTGTATAACGTAATCACAATTTGACTCAATATTTGTGATGCAAATCTCATGATGGCTCCTGCATAATATTTCCCAACCCATAACCCCGCGAAAGTGTAACTAAATTTCTATACTGCTTGGAGTGAGTATAAAATAATTGCAATGACTATTTCACCCCGAATAGTTGAGAACAAAAAAAGCCCCCAACGTGACCTAAATTAACATCTAATGTGCCTCTGTGTTACAGTTGAAAATATTTATTTAGCGCCAGCGCAGATGCTGGGATAAAGTATGTCTCGCACAGCAGAAAGATGGAGACAGAGATATGAGGGTTCACTAAAAGGTCTGTAACAATGGGGAAAAAGCATTTTCTCTGTATAAAGTACCACCATGTGCCCAAACAGGATGAAGATATGTTGTCGGTGTTAAACCTGTTCTTGAAAGGCTCAAAGGCGCATTTTGCTGCACTGGTGCCCCTCAACAGGAAGCTGCTTGCTGTGATGAGGATATCACACGTGGTTGGGCGTTTGGTCTGTCAATCACAGCAATTGATGGGCAGGGCAATGAGTTTAATGGTTGACAACGATGGGTCTTAAACACCATTGCCCCACCCCCATTCTGCCCTATGGAGGGGTGCTCACTATCCATGTGGCTCTTTAATGATTGAGATGTTTTGTCGAATGAACAGACACGCCTCGATCAATAGGTGGATGGGCTGCAGTTTAACCTTAAACAACTCCTGACCTCGACGCAGAACAAAAAACCAGTACCAACAAATTGCTTGCATGTTGTATCTGACTGCTTAAAAATAGCATTGACTTGGGTTAGCATATAAGCAATTAGCCTAATTCAGTCCAATAAGACATAATATGGTATCAAAAACATGAAATATGAATGAGTCTGACAAACCATACATCCAACCACACCCAACCGGTGGCAGGAGCTCAATTATTATGAACCAGAACAGTGCCGTACAAAGAAGGAAGAGTGCTGTTACAGAGGTCAAATGTGTCTTCATGGTTATGGATCAAAGCACTAATAGGGTTCTTTGGCATATAATGTCAGAGACACTGTGAGTATGTTCTGCTCTGCATGGGTTATTGACTACAAAACCTAAGAGCCTCATTTCAACACACACACGCAGCTATTTTTCATAGCTATGTTGTCTGGTTTTATTTCATAATGCGTACAAAGGGCAATTTAGACCTTGAAAATGTGCAGTAAAGTGTCTTTATCTATGTTTGACCTATTTCTCAATCGATTTTGCAATGAATGAAAGCTTTCAACGTACAGGGATCTTTTCAGAAACATCTAAGGGCAACAGTGCATATGGACAGGCTTTGTTCAAATGAATGGCTTCCGCTGGATTGTTGTTTCCAAAGATGTCACTGAATGTTTTGTTTGCTGACAACTCCGTCCATTCAGTGACACTCTATTCTCCTACATTGAGAAAGGCTACAGTATAGGATTGCTTATGCAAGAGCAAAAAAAATACATGAACGCCACATATGCTCTCAGAAAGGAGAAAGGGCCAGATCAAAAATAAGATTCGTGTCTAATGGCACTGACATTGACAGAAATAGGGAATCTGTGTCACGCAATGGCATTCCAATGTGCATTCCTTGTTTTTCCAGGATGGCTTAGACCACAGGTACCGTAAGTCAGGAAAAAAACTAAGATCAACAATGAAGGTACAAAGCCACACTGATACCTTGAAATACTGTATATGAGAATAAAATCCCAAAAATTATTTTGAATGAACCCACGAGAATTGCTTTAAAAAACCCCGTACCCAAAAAAGAAAGAAGACGAAAGAGCTAGTCTCAGCCTTTACGCAATCTTTGTTTACATTCCTGCTTCAGCACCCCTCTTACTCAGTATTGAGTGCCTGCCAATTTCCACAATCCCCTTGGCTGTACAGTTTCTGACATCAGCCCCATGCTGCATGGAAAGTATTGGACGGGATTCAAATGCTCTGCAGCACTTCACAGTCAAAACGAGGTTGTACTACACACTGCTTGGCACTGCTTCAAAGTCTCAACTCCAAGTGAATCCTTTTCCTGTTCCATTGGTCACACCGACACTTTCCTCTTGCTGTTTGACCTTGGCTCATCTACAAGAATTCAAAAGGTCTTCCCGTGCTGCCTGTCCTATGTTTTAACCTTTTGCTTTGACATGAATAGCAACACTTAACCTCTTCTTTTCTTTTTTAAAGACAGATTGCTGCACGCTGAGATTTTCCCATGCTGATAAAATAAATGAAGAAATCCTTTGGGCTTGTGAGTTTGCGCCATGCAGACTGGTGTTGGGCCAACAGACTCTAGATTAGAATTTAATCTTTTAATCTGCTTGTTTATCTGTTAAATGGTGAGGGGAATTAATGTAGTCAGAAATAAGTCACATGCAAGCCAATCCAGAACAATGCTTCGTTAATGACCATGCTGTGCAACGAACATTCATTTCTCCCAGCAGGTTTCACATCAATATTTCTCAGCAGTGAAAAGGCCAATTAAATAGAGGATTCAAAAGGTTCGGATTCAAAACAATATTAATACCTCGCACTGTTGTCTAAACACTTTGTTTATGTCACAGAGATGAGTGGAAAATGGAAATATTTTTGTTCAAACATTCAAAGTAGTTGTCAACTGCCTGCAATGTGGCTTCTCTAAAGCTGCAGCTTTAACTAAACAAATTAAAATGTGCCAGGTTTATATAAAAACAAAATACGCAATGTGGTCTGGCCTATGCACCACCATAAGAATGTGGCACATCAAAAGGCCTTTAGGATATAAACCCAGCAAGCACTTATCAGACAGCTGTATCAGCACAAACCTGACGGGTAATCCCAATAAGTGTCGCTCCCAATTGGCTCACATTCAGACCACACTTCCTGTGGTCACTAACAACCCCCTCCCCCTGCTTCCAATGTGTGTGTGTGTGTGTGTCTGAGCAATTTAATGTTTAATGCCAACTCCCCTCCATTCGCCCTGATCATGGTGAGTGCCATGAATTTTTAAAGACATCCCTACTTTACTGTCCATCTGGGCTCCATCTGCCTGGCTGCTGTTGTTTAAGGCAGACAGAAACACACAGAAACACAGGAGAGGAGACTTCAAAGACTCTGCGTGTCCTCTGGACGCTTTCTAGCCTGAGGAGGACATTGTTTATAAAGGGGGTGGGGGGACGTGGGGCAGTTATATGGGATGTGAATAGGAAAGAAGAGAACAAATACTTAGTAGTAAAATGAATTCTCTTGCAACTACAACAAATTAAGTCACTTCCACATGATCAACACAGGAATGCTCAACATTGGATGAATCCATTCATTTCCTATAAAATGAGCAGCATGACGCCTCATTCAGCAGCAGCGATATGCTTAGAGCAGTGTACGCCTCAAAACATACAAGTCACGACACTAATCCTATGAACTTCGACACAGTTGGAGCTGACCTTTCATAGCACATCCAATCGCATTAAAGCTATCTATGAGACAGTTAACAGATGTAAACATGCAACATTGTCACTGTGTCTCTCAGTAAATCCAGATGTAGATTACAAAAATAAAGATTTAGGATGTGTGTTACTTTCTGTTAATGGGAATATGCAATGTGCTTAACTACAACTATTTAGTGTTACATTTCTCCACTCCCCCACTAACCCAAATGGCTGATTTATAGTTTGAAATGTAGCACTGAATGTGCCCCAGCTGCCTGGCTTGCAGACCTGCTTAAGTTGCAGCCCAGCATGCTGCCATATCAACATCCATTCAGTGTTCAACTGACTGTATGAGTGGGTGACAGATCCTGCCAAATCTTTACAACATTTGGCTTATGAGAACAGATGCATGTGGGCCTGACTTCCACTACCTCCATAAGGAGCAAAAATTTTTCCTGCAAAAACTAACTGAGATGAAATGCAAAGACTGTTATGATATGGATACAGTATGTCAGGAAGCATGTGTGTATATATGTGCATATATATATATATGTGCGTATATATGGGAGCCAGTTGTAGCAAGCAGGCCTGCACTAGTATCACTGAAATAACATAGCTTAAATAGCACACTTCCAGCAACGCTGCACCCAACAATGCTAGCTTGAATATTTGGATTAATTAACAGCCATGGGTTCGTCAGACATTTGAGCAAGCGTTTCCTAAAGGTTTGAATATGTGTATATTAAAGAGAGAAACAGAGAGAGCGAGAGGGAGAAATGTAGTTTTCAGTTTGGATGTCTCCAACTGTTGCAGACTGATAGAGGCATGCAGGGTTTCTGCTGAGGAGCTGGGGCTCAGAGTGGCCACATTATCACCCACCCTCAGGCACATTCCAAAGGCCTCCACCCACCTGCCCAAAATAAACTGTACAGCCTTAACCCCTTCCTACCCGCCCAGCACTAAATACACACAACCTGCACACTATTCATATCCACAATAAATATCAGCATAAGTCAACATAGGTTCATTCGTATTGGCTCCTATGACAACGCCCACCTCCAGACTCCATCAGGATTGGCTCATATCATCACTATGGCACTTGTGACAATAAAAAAAACAAAAAAAAAACAATTTGCAATTCAGTTTACCGCAAAAATAAACATTATCATTCCAGTGCATCCATAGCATTTATTTGCAAGTCCACCCACCATTTCTCATGAAAGTTAAAAATCCGAAATTGGGGGTTTAAAAACAAAGTTATCAAAATTGAAAAACTGAAGTCCCTGAGGCTGATTTCCACAGGACCAAAATGAGTGCAATTTTAATTTTATTATTTTAACTGGACTTATTTGACCACAGACTCACACAGGGTTAAAACTGTCACAATTACTACAGATTACCAGACATGCAGGTGTAATTTTAGTTTTGTGTCAATAAAGTCAAAGATCTCGCGTTTTATAAACTATCAGGAGTACGGAAAATACACACTGAAGGGACAGATAACATTTGGTTTTCTTAAATGACAGCTGTGAATGTCCTCTGTGGTGTATCTATATAAATGGAGAAGACTGGCGTTGTGTAGGCGTTGCACAGGTTTTAATCACCACTGGATTGCGTAACACTATCTTTACACTCAAGATACTGGCCGTCATGATTGTGCAACTGTCAGCAACACAAATTAATGAACATGTGATACGTCTCTTGACTGACATGTCATGATAAAAATGTACTTAGACACACAAATAATTTCATAGTACCTCAGTCCCACTGCACAGAGCCACGTGAAAAGAGCCAACTGTTGAGAGTATCAATTAAGCGTTACTCAGGGAGGGAAGGCTATTTACACAAGTAGGGTATAGGTTTTATCTTCCACATACACTGCAATTTGGAAAAAAAACAGACCTTTAATTAGAGAATATGTGGTTAGAAGAAAAATGAAGCACATGAAGACCGAGTGAAACATGCTCTAGTGGTTGGTACATATTTACAAAATGTCTCCTAACAATTTCCTAATATTTAGCATTGGCAAACAACTGTTAATCTCTGCTCAGCTACAAAACAAGACTCAATGTATACAAACAGACCAGTTTATGGTATAGAATACTGCTATGGGCTACAAGCATCATATTTCAATGGTGGCTTCCATTATATCATATTCATAGCCAGAGCATAAGCAGAAATGGTGGCCCCATACATAATACACTTTTTTTTTATAGGAAAGCCAGGTGTTGGTTTTTGTTTTGACATGCACACCACCTTATAGGTTAAAATAAGATATTTAAAAAATGCTACTGTTCACCTTTGCTAAGGGACACAAGGCATCCAATAAGTCACTTGTACCAGATTATTAAACATATTTTCTATTCAAACATATGCACTTATATAACAGCAAAAAACACTATTTTTTTAATAATGAAAAACCTCAACCACGACACCTGATATTTTCCCTCAGACTTTGGTCGTATATCAACAGCAGCTCTGCAGCTAAACTTGGCTGCTGACAGACTTAAATCTCCACACGTAAACAGGCCATTTTTATTTCTCCAGGACCTACTCTATAATATCCAGCCCAGCCGCATGTTTACAGTAAACGCAAGCATGTTAAAGGTGTTAAAATGCAACCCCCCCTTCCCATCCCTCTAACCTGCCTCCAGTAGTGCTATTCATAAAAAGCAGTTGAAATTGTTTAGTCTTAGGACAGAAAACTGAGGACATATCTGATCTCGAGAGGTACCAACATGATCCAACTGTAAAACTTCAGCGCACTGTAAAAGTTAAGTGCAGAATGTCTACCCTGGGTAGTCTGCCACAATGACTGGTGGCAACACAAAACAAAAACCTAAGAGCCTCAGCAAAAGGTTTGCCAACATTTGGCCAGTGGCTGGTGTTAATTTCCCACCCTGGTCAGATTACTACATATGCAGCTGAGAAAGTGACATGTGGTCTGGATGTGAGGGGCGGAGGGTGGGCCAGATGTGACTTGATGGCCACTAACAACCAACCAGATTTATATACGTTCTCTGTGTCGAGCAGCAGCTGACTTTAGCATACTTTAGGCAGTTACCTGATATGGAGCTTTACAGTGATGAAATGACCGCATCAAGCTTCAATTTCTAACAACTAATATAATCAACCACAGCCGAACACTAAAAGAGCCAGACGTGTTTTTAAATGACAGAGAGAAACCTGATTCACCAATGAGTGCATTCAATCAAAAGCATTTTTTTCTAATTTAGCTGGGTGACTGAGAGTTCACGATCTAAAGCGAACAGGTTCTGTGACATTACAGAAATATTTTCATATTGACGCAGGTGAAACATTTACCTGTCTAAACTGCTCCTCATAGGTCCACTCTCCATGGTCCTGTGCACCTAGATGGCTGTGGTTGTTGTGGGGGGGCAGAATGGCCACACGTGGCTCCTGGTCCAAACAGGGACGAGCCTTCAGTAGTTGGGAGTGAGGGTGGAGCTGGCGGTGGGGCAGCAAGAGGATGCCCTTCACAGGTGCCACGGCGTCACGACCAGTTGGCAGGGCGTCGTCAGCCAGATCATCATCAAAATCTTCCTCCATCTCTCCCTCAAAGTCTTCCTCATCCCACTTCTGCTTGCTGTTGTGTGTGTGTTTGGTGTGGGGGAGAGAGCACAGTTGATGTTTGTTTTGAATACACTGACATCAGGCCAAATTGCATCAAGACCCAACGACATCTTGCCGAAACAAACTGATATCAAATGAGTTGCATTGACCTATTTAGTCCTTCGCACCTGCTTATGTGAACACTTCTTTCTCTTCTCCCTGTTCTCTGAGTAGTGTTTGTGTATTCATTTGCTTTGACTTGACTTGACTTGACTTTTTACATGCAATGCTGAACACACTGTTTTCTGAATCATTGGGAAAATGTTTTGGAAGAAAATTCTATACTTACATCTGCTCCTCTTCCTCCGACCCCATCATATCTTTGTACCGATCCTCCCCTTCCTCATCATCATCGTCATCTTCCTCTTGCTCAGCGACACTGCTGTGGTCTGACATGGGGCTGTCCGACACCCTCTGCAGTCCTGCCGCCGCCGCACGCATGGCTGCCAGCGCCGCCATCTGGGTCTGCTCTGCCTCAGGAGTGGGACTCCCCATCGGCTCGTCTCCCCCTACTCCTCCCCCTGTGAGGGCCTGAGTCTGTTGGGTGGCGGCTTGCTGCTGTAGCTGCTGCTCCATGAGCAATTTGGCCCTCTGCTGCCTGTGCAGGTTCTCCATGACGGCCTGCAGCTTCATCTCCAAGTAAAGCGGCGTGGCGTTGAGAGCCCTTCCTTCCCCCCTCTCGCCCTCTGAAGGAACACTAGTCAAGGAATATCTAGTCAGTGCTGATGTTGCAACTGCCAACAGTGGCCCTGCTGAAACACCTACCAGCTGGCTGGGGACTGGAGGTTATGACTATATGGAAATGTAGGTCCTTGAGGATGAGGATGAGGAGGGGGGGCAGTCAGAGCTCTGAGACATGCACTCAGAGTTTGGCCACAGTTCTGAGGATAGAGGCCTCTCTCTTGTCTCAATGGTTTTTCCTGCAGCAGGGAGGAAACCAAAGCTGGCAGCAGTGCAGAGCCGACGTGCACAGTTTTTCTGTCAGGCACAGCAGGGTAAAGGGAGACAGAAGAGTGCACTCAGACTACAAGGACCTATGGGAGAAAAAGAAAAACAGTGTCAGATCACCACTTCCCTGCCGTCTGAAGTGTTAGCATTAGTCCTTTTAGCTGTAGGGTTCAAGCTTTTGGCCGTGGCAGTGACAAAATTGTTGAAAAGCTTTCCCCAAAACATCACTGCAGCATTATCCAGCCATATTTCTATAGCTCCTATAACATTTATGCTCTCTATTCTTTCCGCGATTCAAATTGTTTTGTTTGTTGTTGTGGTGTCATGTTTCCTTCCTTTTAGTGTTTTGTAACCTATTTGCTAAAGCACATTTCTGTTATAAAGACCTATTAGAAATAAAACGACAACACTTCAGCGTAGAATTTGAGGAACAATCATCGACGTGAGTTAAGTTTTGCTGCAGAATACAGAGGAACAGACAAAAAGAAATGACAAGCGCGCTGCCATGTCAATTCAAATCACGGGTTAGGAAACCATGACAGGGAATAAAGCAGCCAATTTCACATACAAAATGCAATCATTTCAAACCGAAATTCTTGTTATACACAAAGTCATCCAGTTCCTGTTAGGCAGCAATACTCACACAAAAACACATTAAAGACTTCAGAATCAGAATGTTTTCATGTCTGGTTTAGTCACACCATGAGGAAGTGAAATCATAGGAAGAACCAATAACTTTCTTCACCTGATCGGCTGCACGCAAAGAGGATTTTCAGCACACGTACTAGCAAAAAGGAACAATGAACAACACCATGTAACACTCTCAGTTAAGACATTAAGGCAGTTAACACACACACACAAACACACCCATCAATGTTTGCGGTGCATCTTTCCTCAGGTATGACTGGTGTGTTTTCCTCTTCATTAACAAGCACCACTACAAGCAAGAACGTTTCTTTGCTTTCGGCCATAACGCATCTTCTAAATAACCTTTTACCGACAGGTTTCAAATGAGCAAACGTTCTGTTTTTAAGAAATACTCGCTGTGGTTCTTGGATACTGTGGGCGCAGAGATAAGAGCTGCAGGCCGAGTCAACAGCATGTGGGTAATTTAATTTCCAGTGCAGGTGCTGGGCATGCAGAGCACAAGTCATGACAGGAGGCAGCAGTGACTGTATGCCACCACTCACTCTACAATGCTGACTAAGACGTGAACAGACAAACCACCTTGTCACCACCTGCCCCAAAAATGCATTTTCATTAACTTTACTTTACATTTCACACAGTCTGGATATAATAATAGTAATGCCCTGATATGAGTTAGTTGAATTCCTGTAGAAGCACTAGTAGTTTGGGTTTAACCAACTAATTGTGAAATTTTTGATAGCTTGGATATATTAGAAATACGTTCTTTTACCTCACATACACACAGTCACTCTCATCAAATGGCAAAGTAAACAGAGATTCATACCAGGAACATTTTCTAATCTCAATGTAAACACATAAGAAAGCCGCTTGCGTGTCTCACACGTATCTGAGTAAGCTCAAAATCAAAATTTAATCAAAAGCATCTTGAATGAGAAACACTCGAAGGGTAACACTGTGGAACAAAGGGGAAATGAAGTAGGAGATGCATTAAAAGATAAAGAAATAGATCACCTTCATGTGGAAATGGTACCAGACACAATCAGCCACAGAGTGTAACCACCATTAAGCTGCTCAAGTAAACCAGTGCTGCTCCTCACTCTACTTCAAGTGGTCAGTTACCACAAGTACTACTTGACAAACAAAAAGTTCCTCGTGTACAGGCGGGATTGTAAAACCTACCGTAGACAGCTTTATGCAACAGTCTGACAGATCAGCAAAACATTACACTGATCCAAAATAACCATCGACCACAGCAATTACCTGTTAAGTTTGAAATACGGCACGCATAGGAGAAAAAAAAAAAAAAATCAGTCATGTGCTGCGGTTTAGGGTAATGTTGCACAAGGAAATAAGAGCTGTGATTTGTTTGTGATGTGTTTCTTGAGCAGACGAAGGAAGTGACAACTGACACAGCAGATGCAATGAGACAGCGAAGAGATATTCAATATTGATTCATTGCTTTATGTGTCAGCAACAGAGGCCCAAGTGAACGCCTGCAGTTGTTACATGGTGGACAGCAGCACTAAAAGAGGTCTCAATGTGTCATCAGAGTGGATCTGGTTTTACTAAGACCTTGTCTCATTTAATGTAACCGGAAATATGACAAAGGAATCATGCTCGAAAGGTGCAGATTGTTCCAGTTAGTGTTAAAATGTATTAGTTGTGCAAGACAGATTGTGCATATGTGAGGTGTGTGCTTATCATGTCAAAGGCAGAAGTGGCTGCAACAGAGCCGTGTTCTTGAGAGGGAAGCAGAAGTGGTTTCTTTGTTTCATGCTACCGTTCATCGCAGACAACATGATTTCCTACATGCTTGATGGTGCAAATTACATTGCGCCACTACACATGTTCTCCCCCCACTTCCCCTGAAGAGCAGGCAAGACTTTATTTTAACCATTTGATATGGCCGTGAAATATAACAGCAGTCTTGTGACTGCAAAAAGACTAAAGACCTGACACATACTTTTGCTCAACACCAATGATAACGCACAGGTTACTGCCTATAATGGCATGAATAAAACAGGTCTGGGTTCTGGGTGGTTTTCAGCCATGCAATCATGCTGAACAGATCTCATTGACACGCCTTCAACCAGTTTTTTGAGTGCTTCTGAGCACGGCATATCTGCATACTGCTCATTCAGATTTTGTCTGGCTTGGTCCAGTTATTCAACGTGTCAAATTTTCAGAAAATGAAACCAGAATTGTCTGATAAGATACGAAGTAAAAGTTCTGGAAAAAAAACAAACGAACAAACAGCAGAGACCTATGTGGACTGAAAGATTCCAGGGGAGGAAAACTTCCATTCTAGGACGTATGGTCAAAATTATATAAAGAAACAGAGAAGACAAACCCAACTGAAAACATAACCTCCTTGGCTCAGGTGAAAAACACAGGTTGTTCTGAAGAAATGATGCACCTACATTAAATGCGTGCAACTTTGCTGTGCATTTGGTATCTCATGCTCCTACATTACAGATACAAGACCTTGGACATTGTGATAAGGCCTTTAATAACTAAACCAAAGCTCTGGAGATGTGTGAAGACTCCCACTGGTCCTGGGGCAATATATTAAAGACCACCTGGTCTGTTTAGCTCTTACTGCCATCCAAAGAATATTAGGCCGTCAAACAGTAATCAGATCACACAGTTTTGCTCAATTAAAGGGTGGCCTTCACTTTATCTTAAAAGCCACAGCCCAGCGTAGTTGCCAGCTAATGAAATACTGCAGACTAATAAAGAATTCCTGCCTCAACTGCACTGCCAGACCCTTTTAAAGGGTTTCCTAAAGGCATCAGTCTGAACAACCCTCTCCGAATCCCAACCAGTGAGACAATCTGCTATAAAAACGCTTCACACAACACACGAGAAAATCCATCTAAATAACTAAGTGGACTGCGAGAACATTAAGGCTCATTTAATGCTTTAATTGGCTAAAGGGAGGGAGGCCTGCTGGCATAGATGGCAGGAACCCCAGTGGGGGTGGGGAGGAGCCACCCAGACAGAAACGTTAACAGTTGGCTGATGGAAGGATAAAGTAGAAATGATGAGAACTAATGGGTTAATCTGCTTTCTAAACCTACGGTTGAGAGGTAGAAGATTGTGAGGTCTGAGCAAATAGGACAGCATGATAAGAATGGGAGCTAAGGGTCTAATTCCAATGAGATAAAGAGACCCACAGCACCTCACATATACATGCATATGCACAAAGCTATATACAAACTTTCAGGGACAACCTGCTTTCTAGTGATAACACCAAAGCCTTTTAATCACAGAATACAAACATTTTCCAGGTGTAGTAAATGTAACAAGAGTTTGTCTTGATTGCATTCATACACAACACATGCACAACTGGTATAGTACCGCCGCAGTTTGTATTTGTACAATCAGCACAAAAACAGCACGTGTGCGACAAACTGCATTTGTGGATTACACGATGATTAATTATCACATAAGACTGTTTAATTTGATTTTCTCTGTGTCCTTTACATGGTACACATTTACCCTACATGCTGATATAATGCCCGTGCCGCTGAAGTTCTATTCGGATTGATGTATATTCACTGAGTCCAACATCAACGCTGTGGAAAAATTAAGTGTCCCAAACATTTGTCACAAAGCTAGAGTGTAAGTTGCTTTGAGTAACATTTATTGAAGAATCCATACAATATTCAATATTAGGGTAAATATGGTAAATCCATGTCTGTTGATGACTTTATTGGGTTTCTGCACTAAATAGCTTATCAGAAAACATTGTTAACAACAGAGCAAATTCTCTAGTCATTGGTCATAAATGTAAAAGGGTTTGTAATTGAATGGTATATGTTCCTGTATACTATTAGGCTACATTACTACTCTTTGCATGTTTTATTCAAAGTGTTATTTACATTTTAGATTTGTCACGCACACCCAAACCACAACACTGATCTTCCCAGGCACCTTTGACTTCAACATTATAATTTGGAGTACAACCCTCATTTCCTTTTATGTTCTGCAAGAACAACTTGTTTTCTGCCCACTAAAGAAGTATGGCTTGAGCTGAAGTGGGTGGGATCTTTGTGAGAGTTGAAACTGGATATTAAAATTAATGTCTGATCTGCTTGACTGGAGAATCAGAATGAAACTGGCCGTTAACGCGGTAGTCAACCATTGCTTTTTGTCTAAGGTGCTACAAAAGGTGCTACAGGCTTCTTTTTCTCTTGCTGTACTGTAAAACTGGACTATGTAAATTACTAACCTGAAACACACACACACACACGCACACGCAAGCACGCACACCTAAGCACCCTAACAGGACTTGCTGTGGTGGAACCTGCAATTCTGGACAGAACTCAGTCAAAAAAGTGAATTTGGAATTAAAACAATAGGGAAACACTTAATTAGGTGACTCTAAAAATGACATACTAGTGTTTTAAGTTCCCCTGAGTGCCCATCAGGTCATCATTATAAAAAAACAGAAAAGCAATAGTATGTAAAAAAAAAATATATTGTTAAATGTAGCATTCATATTAACATTTTACATTTATTCATTTTGAAGACTCTTTTTATCCAAAGTGATTTACAGGCACTATCCACCTGCCCGTCGGGACCGGGCAGCGACTCTTCGACGGGCACAAGTGCATGAGATCGACCCAGCAACCTTCCAATAACAAAATTATCCCCACTCTCCCGAGCCATGTCAGGGAGCTATACATGCACCCCCACTCAATGAAGATGCCCAACTCACTTATAGGAAAAATAACTAACAACTGATATTGTACTGTCCTAATTTTGTCAACGAATTACAAAGAAATGCCCCTGAGATTAAATGTTTTTTTTATGGATATTAATACTTTGGACAAATACCTGAATTTAGATCTTTGGTCTGAATTTCCCTAAGATCGATTAAAGGGTCTATATGTCTAAAATCTGACAAGAAGAAAATTAGTGAATTTACATATAAATGGAAGCCAGAATCAAGTCATCGTACCACCAGACTTGTGATGTACTGCTCTTTGACATAGACATGTTTATTTTCAAACATCTTTCATTAATATGACTTACATGAACTTTAGGTAGTTAAACAACAAAACCCAAAGCCTGACATCACATGCTATAAATCAGGTATGTGTAAGCCATTTCCCGTTCAGGCAAGACTAGATATGTACAATTGACAGCTTCAAAATATCTTAAATTTCTATGTTTATCTGCTTCAATTAGCAATTTTGTGGCCCTTTGCGAAAGGCTTGGGTTTTTTTAGTGTGAAAGTGAAGTGTAAAAACAGTAATATAATGTGTCTGTGATCTATTCTCTCTTGGACTTTATTTCTCAACATGTATACAAGACATAAAATAAAAAGTGTGAAAGTTCAGAGAGAACTTGCGTTTTTTTTCCCTCTGAGGGCCAGTTGCAGCACGTTTCAATCCCCATCCTCACATACAGTTTAAGGTTAAACTCAGGAAGTTGGAGAGGTGAGCCAAGGCTTTTGTCTCATCTGTTCCATGGGCAGGTCAGTAATAAATCTGGAGGGGTGGGCGCCCATAAACCGCGGCTAGCATTTAGCACAACATAAATCAGAAGGTAATCACGGAGGGAGTAGCCAAACAGTAGCAACAGATGAAAAAAGCAAAACACACACAAGAAGGGGAAGTCGGTCAGTGGTGCTGGTCTTGATTAAGCGTCCCTCTCTCACATTCCTTGCAGTATTACCTCGCAGGGCAATAACACAGGCTCTATTGAGCCCCAGTGCATCAACAACAAGATCATTGAAGAAGTGTTGCATTGGCTGGTCACGCACTTTCCATTGACCCCTTCCACCGAGCCAGAGCAACACGGCGAGCTAAATCTGATTAGACCTTGCCATGCCATAAATTAAGTGGGCATATAGCAAAAATAATCCAGTGATCCACTTTTCATCAGTGATATTTGTGGCTATCTGTCAAGCAACAAGATACAGCAGCAGGAGGAGGCGAGGCTGAAAATTATATGCGTTGTAACAGCGCGTATTATCTAATGAATGAGTAGTTTGTAGTGTAATGTCTGGATGTTTGCTCGGCTAAATATAACCTCCTGGATCCAGACAGTTGTAAATGTGCGAGACAAAATTTCCTGGCACACTGTATACCAACAGGACGTTTACAGTCAGAACTCTCTTATTCCAAAGACTAATTTCCATCTATCAACAACAATACAATCGAGGTGAAGTGAAGAGTGTAGACCAGAGCACTCCGCTGATCAGGGGTTTACACTGGATCCTTCACTGGGTGGTGAAACCTGGCCTTAAAATGATGTTCTTGTTTATCAGCTAAATCAAAAGAATTTAATCCACCTGTTTTTGATGGAGAATTTGTCCGATAGGCTTTTACGCTGACAAAAGAGGAAAAAAAACAACAACAACAACAACAACAACGAACTGCGGATGGAATTAAAACCATCAGCCAGAAAACACTGGATTATATAAAATACGACACACAGATGACTCATATGTTAGACAAGTCCTACCTAACGCCAGAAAAGCCCATAGGGAAAAGTTTCAATGTACTTTACATGTGAATATTGACATTCCTGAGTGACAACCCCACCTAAAGCTTCACATGGAGATTCAAGTTTGCCCAAATAATTAAACTTATCCTCACATGCTAAATTTGACACTATTGCAAAACACTAGACACAACTTAACTGTAAATAAGTTTGAGTTTGGGAGCAATTTCACACATTTTATTAATTAAAATTGCTTACTTAGACCACTGTTGTTTTGTTGTTTGATGTAACCTGTGGAAGCAAACAACTGTCAAATTCCTTATATGTTCAAACAGATTGGTGAGACAACCTACATGTTAGTGCTCGCTGAGTTCCATGTATTGCTATTGTAACTCTACACTGGTGGTATGATGATGGTTCCTCTTGTGCATGGGGGGGTGGTAGGAGGGGTTGCATTTTCGCTGAATGGCATGAACGAACCAAACTGGACTAACTCGTTGGTTTATATGAAGGACAGGGAGGCCGTGCCATTGCTTTATGATCTTTGACAAACAAGTCTTTTGTGTGCTCTGAAACAGTGGCTAACCAGAACTATCTTAGATAAAGAGCTTCGGGCACTATGTACAAGGAGACATCGGGTGAAACACCTCCATTTCAATGACAAACATTTTAATATAGTCTAGGAACAATTGGCTACTATGTGTGATCATGTCGGCTTGGTTCTGCAAATAGAATACTAGTAACAAGTACCTTTGAATAAATTAGTCTGTGATTGTTTGGGCATGCAGCCAGAACAAGCAGCTGCTAATATCAAACACAACTGCTCCTGGTTTGACAGACATGTTAGTATGTCGCCGCTGGGTGCTGGTGTCCAGGCAGACGTGGACCAGGATAGATTCGAGTGCCTGGCACTGAGCTTCGACAGAGCGTCACCAACACTGAAAACAGGAGGCCTCCAGCTGTGTGATCAGGCCTGGGTCCAGACCGGCAGGGCAGCCCAAACTTCACATCGTCACTTTGGCAGCGCTTTCTGCCTGCGTCACCATGAGCGCTATGGGGAATCCCAAATGGCTTGGGCCCAAGCAATCACGTAACTTCAGCAAAAGATTTTTCAGAACGTTTTGACAGCATAGCGCAGTTAAAGCAACACGTGCTGGACAAACACTTGAAAGGAAGTGTATATTGATGAACAACAACAACTCAAAGCTGCTCACGCCAGACTGATGCCTCCTTTAGGTGCAGTAAAACTTGTGGAGGGAAGATATGACTCACAGTTGCTGAAATTAAATTCACGTTGCATTATTAAGAAAGCATTTAAGAGACACAATGTGGGCCGTAGGCCAAAACGCACACCCCAAGCTCTGCAGAGGGCCGTAAACAAAGTGACAACAGAAGTAACAGTTTGTACTGTGAAGTACTGTATAGACTTATACGTTTACAGTATGAACAAACATGTTTGTCTTGCCTGTGTGTGTTTGTCTGTCACTTATTCACAGCTTGTAACCAGTTTAGTGGGCAACGGCCTGTAACTGCTGCTCACTCAGATATCGTGTTATACATAATGAGCCAGCTGATTTTCATATTACACTGCTACTTCAAAATCTTCTTCAAACAGCCCTCGAGCTGAGCTCAGGTCCTCGTGATGACAGGAAACTGACCGGATTTATGCCTGTTAATGGCTCAAACAACAAGATAGCCCTGTGTGTATTTAGACATGAGCAGGAAACAAACTAAATACAATGACATTTGAAAGACGGGTGGTGTGTCAACGTAACAGAAAATTAGCTCAGGCTGCCAGACATTACACACCCGCTTTTCTGGCACTGAAAAAACATAGTGGCGACATGATGAACACACATTAACACACATCATAGTCATCCAGGAGCCTGGATGACAAATGTTACGCCTCACGCCAAACCAAACACTCAATTTGGAAAGAAGCCAGAGGGAGAGATTTGCATGTCTAGGGAAGACGACACAAAGACTCCAGAACACTAAGATAGCATCAGATAAAACTGGTCAAAACAGACATTCCAACACAAAAAAAGGTATGACAGATGTGGTCACCAGCCAAACTGAATTACCTGTTTCGCCTAGGGCAAGACTACTTTTCTGAGCTGTTGGCATCACTAACATTATTCCACTTAATATTTTCTACTTAACATTTTTGGCATTCACAACAGCAATGTACCTTGCAAAAGGACAGATGAACCCAGTAATTATAGTGCTGATTGTAAAAAGTGTCTGAAATCATGGTTAATACATGTCATTATATTTTATTCTACCCAGGGCTGCATTCTTCCTGTGATTCAGTGGCATCAGTACAATGACTTCCAAAAATAACAAAGTCTGATAATTCATCTGGGTCTACATTGCTTAAATGGGAATCTTAATAATTTTTAAATTAATGTGCTACGACTCTGATCAGTTAACATATTTAATGTTTGTATTTTATGCCTCCAAGTGAGTTTAAAATACTAATTAAAAAACCCCAATGATTTTCCATTTCTGTTTATTCCGACGTGCAATTCAAAAAAAAAAAAAAAAAAGCAATAACAGCCTTTCAAATATAAACCTGCTTTTATAACAAAGCGTTTTATTCATTAGGCCAACCTCCATTATGGAAAAGCCTGGCGAGGCCTTTTAAGACCTGAACTTGATCGCCTACCATACGTTTCTAATCCACAATAGGCCAATCACAATGTAAATCCTCTGACCCTGCTCACTGCAGCAGTGTTTCTCTCCACTGGAAACAGTGAACTGGTGCAACTGGCTCATGCCGGTCAGAGGATGATGCCATATGCCACACTGGGCCTAGCAGATTAGTCTGGCAATTTCTAAAGTGATTGGGGGTGACTGTGAGAGAGGATATGGACAATATGGGTCTAAAAATTGTTCATTTGTCTGTGTTTCTGAATCACATTTGATGGACACTGACGCTGAATATGCCACACGTTCCTTCTCTTAGTCCAGTTGAACAATCTCAGCTGGGAGAAATTGCATCGCCCTCTCGTTCATGTTCGTACCTTCAAGTTTTGTTGGCCACATTAGGTTTCAACATGCCATTTCCTCATTGATTTGTTATGTTACAGCCTACCAAAAACCTGTCTGAGTGTTAAAATGGCTATCTTTCATAATTCAAGGATGTTTCATAACCGTGTTCCCGTCCTCTGGATTACAAAGTGGGGGTCGATTTGTATAGAATGAATCATTAAGAGGAACAAAAACAGTGTTTTTGCATTACACCAGCTGAGAGGTAACATGTTGAAATACCATCAAATCTCTAAGCTGAACTCAGACCTTCAATGATACCTTCTGAAATTTGATGTTAACATCTTATAAAATGAGCTGAATAACCACTTCCACATGTGCAATCTAATGAAATCTAATACAACAAGCTGACCATAAATCATATCTGCGCCGCTTATGAAGTTTGTATTGACATAGCATTGGAGAAATGTTGACAGTAATGTGCATCACTGCTGGACTAGTGAACTGAACTTTTCCGTTGACACACAGAGACAGAATATTATTATTAACACCTCTTCAAAGCAACACCGCCCCCAGCTACAGCCTCATAAATAACTTTAGATCTGAATCAACACCTTTCTGATGCACTGTCAACAAAAAACGATCATCGCAGGCTTTATTGCAGGACTGATGGTGTCGATCGTAAACTGGTAGGCTGTGTGCTGCTGGTTTCAGATTGTACAAAGATCCTACATGTCTTGTCTTTTACACCCAACTGGTTTCCCACGTCTGCACTCCCACTCTCAAACCAAGCCACTAGGTGAACCAGGGTGAGAAACTAACACCAACCACAAACCAAATGCTGTTATGGTTGTGGCTGTGAGTCTTGGTAGCACAAATCAAATCAGCTTCTTTGCGTTTTTGGTCCTTCGTCAAACTGTCTGACTGAGTTATTTTTAAGTCCGCTGAGAATGACACCATTGTTTTTGCTGCCTCAGACGGTGTCTGATGAAGTCATACAAAGGAAAACGCTGAAGATTACCACCATACTACTACTACTACTACTACTACTACTACAGCTCCTGCTTATAGAGTCGATATGACTTTCCAGCCTGTGTGGACTTTAAAGGCTGCTTGACTTTTAATTTTTTCCATCCATCAATTCTACGTTTGTGTTTTTGCTACCTCCATAAAAATACCCACCACTTAAAGGATGTCAGCTGTGGAAATCCAGCATATAGCCTCAGCACTTGTGCAATTACCAGCTGCATGAGGATGGGTGTGGACAGATCTATACCTGTGCTTGCCTACATTTCTAAACACACATTGGTTGCCTTGCGCTAGACTGCGCAACCTGCCTGGTTTACCTTACGAACACAATATTTCCTCACTGTTAATAAACTGAACATCACAGAAAGACAACTAAAAGTAAATTGCCCTGTTGTTCCTGAACATTTACCTTTACATTCACCTTTCAGATCTCTCATCCTCTGCTTTGACCCATCACAACACCCTGGTTGGTTCCTTTAACACACTAAAGTCTAAAATGTTTACATTTCGTTAAATGACGTGTCATTTGCTATTGCTGGACTACAAAATTTGACGTGTGAGATCCAGAAAAACGACTTTGAGAGCAGATTTCAGTCAAATTCAAGGTTTAACCTGCACCGCAACTTTTGACTTTTGTTACATTTTGTCTTAGCTGTGGTTTTTTTTAAAAACAAATGGAATTCACTTTGCAGTATCAAACATTGAATTAGTGCTAATTCTCAATGGAACCAGCAAATGTTTGGCAGCTACTTGATAAATAGCTTAAAACATCAATAGATTATTTAAATTGTTGTTGCATTGTCTGTGTATCAACTTACTGATCAACCAATTTGGGAATAACAGCACTGTACACACTTGACTAAATTCTTTGTGACGGACTTGTGACAGGTGATACATTAAAAAATACAAACATAACAAGCTGTGCCTTCAAAGGGTCAAAGCTCAGTTTTATATGTTGCCATATACTAGCTTTGACATCTAATTTAAAGAACAAGAGGGTGTACTAAGGTTACACAATCATATATATTTAATGGCACTGTAAAACATGCCAACACAAAAAATGGTGAGGTGGATTACTGCTTCCTTGTCCCCTACATAAAGAGAACTGATGAGTCATTGTTTTAATCCGTTTTTGACTATAGAGATACACTATATGAGGAGCTGGAAACACAATGCGATGGAAGATTTATCACGCGTAACTGGGGCAAAAGACCTGATACCGCATTGGTATCTGTTCAATTCCAAAACTTTCCCAAATAAACTTTCAACTACTGTTGCGTACAATCTTGGTTCATTTTCACCAAAAAGACCAGTTTCACCTAACACTGGAAAAATGGCCTTCAGTCTCAGAGCTCTATAGACATAACAAACCATTAACTGCTTAAGCACTGTATCAGTAATCTAGAACACTTTAAGGCTAACAGTTCAGGGTTACGTAAAGGATTTTGGATATATTTGATCTGCCCTTTCACGAAGTCTATTAATAATTGAGTAAAAGATGTAGATTTTGTGTCATAAATCTTGTAATTTTGGGAGATTTTAAATATCCTAATATGACTTGCAGCAAACCTTACATTATGAAAGTATTCCATTTTTAATCCCCCTTAAATTTATCCTCATTCTGTATGTGTTGGGCATCATTTTACACAGATATCCCCAGAATGCACCTCGGCATATTTAGTATGATTGGAAACTCCGATCTTTTCACTAGATTTTAAAATAAAACGTCATAAACATTGACCTGTTGGTGGTTACGTCACAGTGTAATAAGTATATCGCCTCCATAGTCTGATTTCAAAGCTTGTTTATTCATAAATTCAATGTAATTGCTTTTATCAATCCGAAGTTAGCCATTTTAAGCTCGATGTCTCCTGTTTGTGTTCTCCCCATAAAAATGTTTAAACTCTGAAACTATTGAAAATTCACAGCAGACCTTTTCTTACTTTGTTAATCACAGAACCCCTGTTCATTAAATCATGTTGTAAATAAGCGAAAGGTTATTTCTGTTGATGAAGATGGTGACATTTATATTAGCATAGAAGCTAGCAGCACTTCAACGCAATTAACGTGAATTTTCGCCAACACGTACTGTAAATGTTACAGAAACTTTCTCCCCTACTGACCACTCATTCAGAGCCCTATCTAAAACAAACAGCGAATATTAATGTGTTTCATTATCAATTTGTAACAGTGTGTTAGATATGCCATAGTTTGAAGGAAAAAAAAAAAAAAAAGAATGAAAACGACGAGTTAGCTTTCTAAAGCATAATTCAGTTTAACCCCTTTAAGGCTGACAGCAAACAGAGCTAGTTAGCTTCCACGGGGTGTTTTCTACTGTGGTATTTTCGATTAAAATCACAACAAAAAGCGAATAAGTAGCGAAAAATTTAACAAGTGAAGACGAGTCTTATGATATTAAAACTGGGTGATATATGTTTACGTTGCTTATAGAGTACGGATGAAGCGATTTGATAACGTCGCAGAGATGAAAATGCCAAGAATGAATTGTTAAACAGCAGCGGAGGAAAGAGGAAACGTTGGCGTAATGGCAGCAAATCGAAGACTTTTAAAACGCCGCGGAGATAAACGCGAAGCGAAAAGAGGAAAGACAAAATATAAACTTACCAACTCGGCTTCCGTTTGTTTTTAACACCGCTTGGAACCGGAAGAAACATTCCTGCTTTCCCCCCTCTGAATCCAGTCTTCCCCCGGTTACAAGCCGAGGAAAAGGCAACAAAAAGCGCAGGAGAGCTGGCTGGCGTGTTTATCGGCTAGAAATAAAGTGGATTCATGTGACCGCATGATATCCACGCATTTGGCTTTCGCGTGTAATTCTGTTTTCAGAGTTTAAGAGTGGGTCTGAGCCCTCATCGTACAGAGGCGTGGAGACACTCTCCGGTCCGCAGACTCACATTATTGGTTGACAAACAGCAATCAGATGCAAATTCCTGAGCTGTGAATCAGCAGGGGCCACCCCCCCATACGCTGTGATACACCCACACGCGGAGGGTGGGGGGCGTACATGCAGCCGTGTGGAGGGCATGAGACCCGGCTGGAGGCGACGGAGCTGGAGGTGTGGCGGAGATCAAACTCACTTTGGCAACGTTCACACTACAGTAAGGATGTGAGGCATGTCGGATTTTATGTCTCACTGGTGTGGCTAAAGATAAACAAATAAACAAATCATACAAGATAAGATAAGTCCTCATTAATAGGAGAAAGATATCCAACAGGATATTGTAGAATGAAATGAAATAGCACGTTTTTTTTTATGTTTGATTGGGGCCACTTTGATTGTGTTCACATTACATGGTGAAATAATCGATTCCAATAGTCTGTTCACATCCCATCTTTTGTCAGGACTGCTCATGTTCATCCTTGTTCGTGATCTATTTGACTGTCATCAGTATGAAGAGACATCCAGACATCTGTCCGAAATCTTCGCGCATTTACGTCACCAAAACAATGTCACTCGTGTAACAACAAAAAGTCAATACATAGTTCCATGTTGGGTCATACATTCCATTGAGTTCGGTGTAAACTGAGGCAGCTCCCTAAAGTTAAATCAGAACAGATAAGTATACATTCTAAGACCATATATGGAAGAGGTCTGATCTGAAATAAATCAGATTTGTGTCCACAACCGTCCAAAAAAATCTTGTTCTGCGCCATGTTTACTCTGTAGTGTGAACAGAGGTTCAGAATTGATTTTTCTTGTGTTCTGAACGCAGCCTTCATCTGTGTGTAGGACTTGAAACTACACGTTTGGATCACCTGCTAAGCATTTATTGACGGTCCCCTGTATACTTATAGTAGGTAATGTATGGAGCCCAAACTCTCAATGCAAAAGGAACAACAGACACAAACACACACAAACTAACCCAAACTAACACCAGTACACAGCTGGGTCACTGCACCTGCCAAAATAATCCTCCTACGACCAATATCAGTCGCCTAACATAAGCGATAACGTATATCTTGACAGGCCGCCATTTGTGCTGCTAAATAAATGAATAAATAAATGATAAAAAAAGAAAATGTCGAAAGGGGAGATGGAAAACGATGAATATATTGATTTTAATCTCCATTTGGACTATGCCTTCCCGGCCATAGTGTATCTGTCAGAATATCAGAACGAAGCACTTTTGTCCTTGTCTGTCTAGTATCCAACTGCACTTTACAACATATATTTAATTAAAATTTACAACGTTAAGTTACATTTATACCATGATGGAAGGAAAATACAAATTTTTAGTCTACCAAGTAAATTTAGATGGCATGTTGTTACCATTAAATAAAATGTATTTGAATCTCCCTACTATGTGTTTTGTTTTTTTATTTACAGGATGTTGGTTGAACGTGGGAAGCAAATAAAATAGCAGAGCACCTGCAGTTATTTGACTTCAGCTTTAAATATGACTGACTAACACTTACTTTTTATTCATTATTTGTGAACATTTAAAGGAATGTACAATGTTTGCTGGAAATTACCCAAGGGGGAACCCAGAAAAACTTTAACCCGATTTTTACTTTCAGAATAAATGTTGAGCATTGTCAAAGTGTACAAATGAGTGAGTTTAAAGATGAAATCTATCTGATGCAAATATTTTATACTGAACACATCATAGCGGGGAACATGAAACTGATGAAGGTTTCAGCAGAACCAAGACAGTTCACTGCCTTTACCTCACATTTCCAGTTAAAAATCCTTTCTCAAACTATGACCCACAGCTGTGCATTTAGGAGCGGTAGTAGTGAATCAATGTGTAAAGAAGAAACTGGTTCATTCACATTTACAATGACATTTATGCATGACGCTGATGCTTTAATCCAGAGTGACATTTAGATTAATCTTTTGGAAAAACATGGCACATCTTAAAGACAAAGACAAAAATGTCACCCAGAGCTGAAATGGTCTTCATTTTCTGAATCTGTTTTCAAACAGGACTTTCAGGGCGGTCACAAAAGAGCCTCTAAAATATTCAGACAGCAGTGGGTTCATCCAACACACACAGTTTCCAAACATATCAAGATGTCAAGATTAAAGACAGTTTTGAGGGAAATCAAAAATACGATAGATCAAAAAAGTAATGGTTACTTTAAACATAACCTTTCTTGAAATGATGAGTTTTATGCATTTTCTATGTATAGATATGGGTAGACTCAATTATTAGTAGGTTACTAATGTGAAAATTCCCGTTATATGTATACAAAGTCCTTTAAATAACCCTGAACGGTTTGCCTTAAAGTGCATCCAGTAACCAGTTAATGTAACAGTGTTTGAGGGATGAACCTTAAACTATTATTTACAACTTCATTAAAAAAATCATCTATTAAAATGATACACAGACCTGACTAACGTTCCATATTTAAGTGTTTATATCTGCAGCCTTGTGAAAGATCAGTCTCACTGCACCACTAAAAAACAAACAATAGTTTCAGTGTAAGTCACAGAGTTTCTTTAGTTTCATCTTGTATTTGCATTAAGCACATTACGTCATCGCACATTGACGGTTTGGCTACTCTGGTGATGTTGATGGTTCTTATGATTTGAAAATATATCTGACAACCAAAATCTTCAATAACCAAAAATTCTGCTCTTTCGGAGGTGTTTTACGTTGAAAACATCATTTTTTTGTTTACTTTTCCTGGTAGCATGATTTTCATATCAGATCATAGAAAAATTAAAAACTGAAAGACTGAAGTCTTCAGATCTACACACTTTCATGTGTTCAAATATGTAGTATAAAAATATTGGCAACGTCTCCAAGACAGGGTTCTCAGCTGTGGTGACTATAGGCTATGGTTAATTGTACTAGAGCGCCACCAGGTGGAAAGAATTAACTCACAACCATATTGCTACACAAATAAACTGACATTTTCGAACATAGTCAAACACATTTCAGTACGAGCTTTTACCATTTGTTACAAATAATCTTCCACATGTCCTCCTAATGACAGGTGAATGTCCCATAGATTTGATTCAACCTCACATAACATGACACGTGATCAATGTTTATAGTACCATTTTAAGTCAGATCTACGTCTGTTAGGAGCTCAAACGTGGATCCATTTTGATTTGTGTCGATGATTCTAAATCTCAGGGGTAAAGATGAAGAAATGCAATTGTGCTGGAATATTGACAAACAGTAGAAGATTAGAAAGACATACAAAGAAAAAACAACACAAATAGGAAAGAGGAAAGGTACCCCAAAGCGTTTAATAGCCGCAGTGATAGTTATAAATAGATGCACACCCATTAAATACATAAAGAAACATCTTTCTAGTGTATAAAGCATTCAGACTATGGCTGTTTTTTGGCACACATTGATCATTACAGTTTAATATTTACATACAGGTATACGTGTGAAATGTTGGCAGCACACCAGGACACGGACACAGCTCAAGTTTATGTTGAAGAAACTACATAAAAAATGACATGTGATTTCACTCCATGACATTCAGAGAAATTTAAGCCTGAGAATTCCATACAACAAACTTTGGTTGTTGACTAAATGCATCACCAGGTCAAGTAGTATCTCACTGCATTTGACAGTACAAAATAAAGGTGTAAGATTTTTAAATAACCTGGATATACATGTTTCCAAAAGCCAGTCAAGTACAAATTTACAAATTTGTATGTACAGAAAACATTGAAACGTGTCACATGCATTTATAAGGCATAAGTGCTCGTCTGGAGTCGTACATGTTGACACTAACATGGACATGAAAAATGTCGAGAGGGAAAGAACATCATATTTTCCCATCTAAATGACTCTGATGTGGTTATTTTAATACTAGTGTGACAAATCCACTGTATACAGTACACAGGAGCCTTGAAAAAGCTTCAATGTTTGTTTAACCAATGTTTGGTGGGTGTAAACAAAGAAACTACACAGGTTAACTTGCCCTTATGAAAACTTGTCTTTTCTTACATTTGATGTGTTTAGAAATATTGACCACCACAAGTAACATTTAGTGCATCAGGGATGCAGAGAAATAGCTGGGAGACATTACAGGTCGAGAGAAGAAAAAAAACAAAAAAAATGTAGCAAATTACCAAAAGTAACCCGAAGAAATTGAAGATTCATAATGCAGAGAAAGTTATCATAGACTTATTTTACATCTCCGGTACATTAAAATCAATTTTCTCACAACCATGACATTGAGACATTATATTTATCATTACACTTAACTATTACCAACCACGACGAGTTACGCGTCTTTGCATGTGGACTAACTAATCATGCGTCTAATCCTACGTGTGTGTGCTCTTCAGGCAGAGATGCTTGTCTGTTTTAACATTCATTAATGGCATACAGTCTCCTCACAGCAGATTCCAAGTCAATTCTCTGTTGGTTCTTCTTTATTTTTGCTGCTGATTATCTGTAACAGGGCTTCCAGCAGTCAGCAGCTGTTCTTATAATTACGGAAATTTAGTGAGTGATGTGTGCTTAGCCAGTGACATTGTATTGGCCCACTGGTGTATTTTTTAAACTTACAAAAACCATATGGTATGGTAATGGTAAAACGTTATTAAACACAGAATATAAAAATGTGTATTATTTGATCACAAGTGTGTTATGCTAATCTTCCCAGCACTGTCTAGTGTGAATAGAGGTCACAGGGCAAACTAGCAAAGATCATGTATGTAGTCAGATAGTGAGGTCACCGCCTGACTTTGACACTGCGGTGGGATGTGGAGGATATTTTGGAAAATAAATCTTTCCAGTTACGTGTAAGATGAAAACTTGAAAGTAGCAGGAATTGAACTGATGTACGAGAGGAGCAGTTCATTCTTTAACAATAAAAATCATGCATACGTTTTCTATGCTTACTGACACCTTCTGTCACACAGCATTACAGTCCAATCTAATACAATAGCACTCATTGTAATTAATAAAACATAGCACCAGATTTCAAGTTTCGGTAAGCGTAAATAGTGTCACGTAACCATATTTCCCTTTTCATTATCATTGGGTAGCATTATTTTAGAAAGCATTAATACTACGTCTGGTAAGCTATTCATAAAACATAAAACTGCGCAAAAATTAAGAACTGTTTTAGACTGACAGTAAATTTCAAAGCTATGAAATCTGGCTGATGTTTTAAATTGGATGGATGCATTTGATATGTGCTGTAAGCCCATTCTGTTTATTCTGAGATTTTAGTTTGAACTGCAAAGTTGATCTTGCATGTGTTCTAGTGGCACTGTGGCTCTTCCAACGTCTGCGCATCACAGTCCGTGTCACGGTCCAGGTAGATGGACAGCAGGAGGCAAGGAGGCTCAAACTCCTCGTGTTTGTTCACCACTTCAGTCTGACGGGTCCCATTACAGTCGGTGCCTGAGGGTTAGATGGATAATTTGGAAAATCGAGTCATCCAGTAGCTGATAACAACAAAACACCAACTATAACAAAAATAATGATAAAAGAAGCATAGAATATATAGAACAATATAACATTATATAATATGATTAGACAAACAACAAACACACTCATACTCATGTGACTTCTAATCTGTGAGCTGGTTTCCAGCTGCTTTTCCAAACATGCTGCAGTATGGTTTTCTTTCCTGTACTGTTACATCTCAACAATGTAATCTATATTTTCCCTCCTACTGCACATCTGGCTGACCAAGGACAGGGAGCCTCTCTTTGAATTTACTCTCCAAGGTTTCCCTGTTTTCCTTACATGTTTAAAAGGGAGTTTAGAAGGGGAGTTTTTCTTTATCCTCCTCGAGAGCTTTGGACTAGGTCAGGAACCACTTGTGTCCTTTGCTGCATTGTATGCGATATTGGGCTGTACAAATAAACTTGCCTTGACAGGTGAAATTAAGGATTAATTATCCATTCATTCATTATCTATACTGCTTATCCATGTCAGGGTCGCAGCGGGGCTGGAGATTATCCCAGCATTCATTGGGCAGGGCAGGGTACACCCTGGACAGGTCGCCAGTCCATTGTAGGGCTGACACACAGAGACTATCACACTCCCATTCACACCTAAGGTCAGTTTAGATACTCCAATTCACCTAAACTACATGGCTTTGAACGTGGGAAGAAACCGAAGCACCTGGTGGAAACCCACACAGACACGGGACTAACATGCAAACTCCAAAGAGAAAAGACCAGGGCCAGCCCAGAACTTCAACCCACAACCTTCTAGCTACGAGGCAAGTGTTTACCACCAAGCCACTGATGCCATTATGTCAACTAAAAAATGACTCTAAACAAATGTTTTCTGGGTGCCATGGTGAAGCCGATGTAGGCCTTAATGGCTGATACAAAATCAATAAGTCTGAAATGAGAAACGTGTCACATGCAGGAAGAAAACACTCCCCTATCAGTATCTGGTACCAGCTGCTCTCTGATATCTTTGTCTAGTATGTACTAATGTATTTCCACTCACTTGTCGAGACAAGGTCCATATACTGGCAGACGGCGTGGAGCAGTAGTCTCTCAAAGCTGATCCGCAAACAAACAGAGACGTCACTTTCCACTCCCCCCATCAAACATCAACTTGATTACGTGACCAAATTTCTCCACGCAGCTCAATAAAGATAATTTGTGTGTTTTTGTTTATGACCCTTTTTCGTTTGCTGTATTGAATTTCCTGCTGCTGCGGTGAACCCATTTCCTCAAGCAGATCATATAGATTTCATGTAATCAATCCATGTGAGGGAGTATAATTAAGATCCATCAGTCAAAGCTGAAGAATTCTGTGTCTTTGGTTAAGTCAAGTTTGAAACAGAATGTCATGTGAGAAAGCATAAAAATGTTATCTTGTCTCTGGGTAACATTCATTATGTTCAAAATCAAAATCAAAATGTTTTACTGCAGAAATTATTGTGAGTCTACTCTAGTAGAAGACATTACTACCTGGTGTTGAGCTTGGTGGTGTAAACTGAGCGAGGCTGAGCTTTGAAAAAGCACCGAAGGCTTTCCTCAAGAACTTCCAGAGTTCCCTGTGAGGACAGCCATACGGAACAGAGAAGAGTGTTAGGAGAAACCTGATCCTATCTGACGGTGACAAAGCCAAGCAGAGAGGAGAGCCTCCGTGAGGAGAGAAAACCCACCAAGGGGATCTGCTTCCTTCTCAGGGTGGCTCGCAGCCGGCGGTCGATTCTCTGGAAGCAGAATTGAGCACTGAAGGCAGGGTTTACTGAGGGGAGAACAGACATGGTTGGTCAGCTGCATTTAAAACATCAGCCGAAGATGACTTCAGATATTTTGACGGTGGATTCTCACCATTCCTCTGGTCCGTGAGGAGCCGGTTGGTGTTTTTCCTTTTGGCCTCCTCCTCCTCCAGCAGGGACAGCAGCCTCTCCTGCTCCTCACCAGAGCAATTCATGAAATCATTCCAAGGCTGGAGAAAGGACAAAATGACAAAGGGCGGTCAGCTTTAAGAGTCATACCTGTTATATTGATCCATTTATACAGACTGACATGTTTTCAGCAACACAGACACGACATCAACTCAGAGGTCTGTGGGTTCTGTAGATCATTTAAATGATCATACTTTAAAACCTTTGGAAAATTACTAGAAAAATTCATCTTTTGAACAACAGAATACCAAGAAAAACGGAGATAATGAGAATGAAGTTATAATATTTGGAGGAAAAAAAAGGTTGTCATATTGTGAGAAATAAGTATGAGAATAAACTTCTAATATTTTGGGAGAATAAAAATTGTAATATTGCAAAAAAGTCTTGAGTATTAGAAGAATGAAGTTGTAACATCTGGAGAGATCCAAGACACTGGCAGCCATTGTTATTATCCAAGGCAGAGGCTCTACCTCAACATATTTGACATTGGTGCAGGCCTCAGTGAAGATGGATGGGATGGCTGGGTTACTGCAGACCTCCAGGTCATCTTTGGAACACTCATCCTTCTCAAGGAGATTAGCAAGATAGCGTGCTGGTATTTTTTGTGAGAGAACAGAGAGATAGTTTTATATAAAATACCATTTTCATACACTTTCCTGCTGAGATTTTTGCACTGGCAGTGTCACCACACCAGCTGATTTCCCTGATCACTAAACTATCAGCTGTGAAAGAGGAGATAAACTGTGAATTCAGTAGGAGTCATGTTAGCTTGGGTGGCTCCATCCAGGGTTTGAGATGTGACGAAAGACCTGTGCTCTAAGGGTTTTCTAGAGTTGTTCAGCCTCTAATAGGTGACAGCATCTGATCATTTGATCATGTGATCATATGACATAAGCGCTTACTGTTCTCCTGCCGACGGAGACTCTTCTTGCCTTTGGCACGGGGTATGAGGTCAGAGTTGCGGATGGCCTGGTTGATGAAAAACTGCTTCCTCTTGGTGGGAGACATTCTCTTGGCAGGAGAACTGGGCAGGGAGCTGCATTTGCGCTCCTCTATCAGGCTAGGGAAGAGATGAGCGGAGTCATTTTCTTTTCAGTACACACTATGAGACGTAACACAGGCTAAGAGAGATTTTTGGAGAGATCTGAGGGGCATTTGAGAACTCTGGTTCAGTGTTGGTAATAGAAAAACAGATTCATGCCATCTCCACTGACAGGTGAAGCAGCAGCTGACAAACTGTTTCTGGGATAGCAACATTCAGGCTTACAGAGTCAAAGGTCACAGGCATTCATGAGCTCATACTTAGAGTAGGCTGTTCTAGAAGTCCCTGGTTCACATGGTTGAGCATACTGATGTCCATCTGTCCTACACCTTTTATTCGGGTGTGTGTAAAACTGAGATCGCCGCTGCATTTTCCCAGTCTGGATGACACTGTCAGAGTTTGACACCTCAGACAACTGTATGTCTCTGCTGCTCTGAGGGTCAGACTCTACTGGATGAGCACAGTTTGTTCGACCAAGCGAAATCCGCCGTTGTTTTTGAGTCTGTGTTCTCCTTCTTTTCTTTGGCATGAGTTTAAAATGATGAAAATTCTTCCTCATCTTGCTTACTGGTGGTTGGCAAACCAGCTGATTGGTGCCTTACCACCACGTACTGGAGTTCATTTTTTACTGCATGCAGGCAGCCGTGCTGACCGCCAGGCTAAAGCCATAGGCCAATGTGCAAAGTGCACATTGCAATATTTATGACTCGCAGTGACATCTTAAATACTACAAGACAGATGACACATGACATGTCAATTGTGGCCTCATCAGATGTGGAATGACATCATAAATAGTAAAGGTTGGACGTGTTATGAGGCTGCCAGAAAGATTTTTTCCTTGCCTTCCTAGAGAACTTTGGATTGGGGCGAGAGCTATTGTTGTTTGGACCGATAGAACCCTATGAGATATTGTGGCAGACATGATATTGGACTTTACAAATACACACCACTTGACTTACAAGCCGGAAAAATATTGCCAGATTAGTGTCAGACCCGATACACCACTGCACATCACCAAATGGAAAAGCGCTGAACTGGAGAACGATAAGGCCAAAATGCCTGTATCAGGCCTGATTTAAAAGAGAAAATTGTCTTGTTTCTGAAAATAAGCTCATTTTATGGTGCTGAAAGACAACCCACGTTACATGAAGGCAAATGTGGAAGAGCGTTTTTTTTTGCTCTCTGTGTTGTATGTGCCATATTTAGATAACAATATCTGGGCCATTCTGTCTTCAACTTCCTGTGCGTGATATTGACATTGACCTCTGAGTCAGTCTTAGTTGTAGCTGCTATACAGAGAGACTTAATGTGTGAACATTTCACATATTCTTCACTGGGCCATCTTAGAAATAACATTTTTCACTTTTTCACTGGCAACAACGAATATCATTTAGAATAAAGCCTGGACTTTATACGTACCAAAACATAGTTGAATTAGATGTGTGTGTGTGTGTGTGTGACATTTATCAATTATTTCTTTGCCCTTAATATGCCTATTTTATCTTTGCAGTGGTTCCAAATGAATCCCAAAGCGTGGCAGGATCCTGCAGGTGCAGATGTAGGTCAGTATGTAGCCGCGCCTCAGCTGCTTTTACTCCCCCTTTAACTCCCTGATGCCATTTTTAGCCTTTGCCCTGCAGGTTAGCAAGACTACAGTGCAGTGGTTAGATCAACATAACATGACGAAGGACAGGTTTTACTCTTGACAAATAATCCTGGAAAAGCTGAAATTCACAACCAGGCAGTAGCCAAATGCAAGTAGTATGAATGTTTTTAATAGACATTCTTACTCATACGTCTCTGTTTCAGGGTCTGTGCTCCAAAAATGTGGACTTCAGATCACACACTAATACCATCGGCTTATTGCAAACAGAATACACTTCAACAGGACCCATTACAAACCCCTTATTACCATAAATACTGCTCCCTTGGACCAAGTATACAATCAGTAAACTACTATTTGTCGTAGTGTATGTTTACTTTATTCTATCTCTTTTAGACACCCCATGTTTTATGTCCATTTAGGGCTGTCCAGATGTATATAATCAGCTACTTCATTATAATTACACATTATCAAACACAAAGTAGCTGGTACAAAGATGGCAACAGAGCTAAATGTCTTCTTCTACAGTCTTGCTGTGGATTTTAAATGTTTTGTGAATATGCAACTGGCGTCATGTGAGATCCATACATTACTCTTTTTCTGCACTGGTAGATATCAAGCAATGAAAAGGTAACAATGAAAGTGCAGAGAGTAAATTCAGGCCGGCTGTGGTGAAACTCTACACCATCAGTAACACAGGAGGCGCATCCATGACATCATCGTCATCCCAGACTGCAGCTACAATGATGATATTCTGTACATAAAGTTGAGGATTTAGATATTTATTTTTGCATTTAGTCAAACCAAATTTAGAGTTGGTGCAAACAAACTGTGTATTTCAGCATGTTTACACTGCGTGTCAGAACAGAGGCTTGTTTACTTTACATCCTTCTCCAGCTTTGCTTTCACAGCCTTTTGTTCACTGCAATGACCTTATTCTTTTAATTTATTTTATCACAACACTCAGCACTATCAATATTGCATAAATTGTTTATTGGGATAAATGAATAGTTCAATTCTAAATACTAAGTTCTCGTTTGTTTGTTTGTTTGTTTGTTTCTTTCAGCTTTAAATCTTAATGAAAATTGGTAGTCTTACCAGAGTATAACATTTTTTTCAAATGCTTGACAACAGAAACAATAGAAATGATCAGTAGATTCATCCATTATGAACATGATCGATTGAAACAGCCCTGGTCTCATTCCAGATATAGTTTTACTGTAATCCCAGCTGTGCTGCACCATTTAAATTAACCTTTTAAACAGTAGTAAATAACCTGGTTACCAAGTACACTTTAAGCCAAACCGTTCTTATTTAGGGCTTTGGATAAATTAATGTACTTTTTCACATTCACCATCTACTATAGCACATAGACAAGGCATAAAAAGGCTCATATTGTGAGATGATTTAATAATTGTATCCATTACTGCAGCGTTTTACTAAAATGCTGCATTTTAAGGTTGAATTTTTAAAGACTTCTCCAGTAAATAAGCTGGTATATTTGGCATGATTGGAAGCTTTAAATCTTAATGAAAATTGGTAGTCTTACCAGGGTTTTAATAAACATGCCTGATACTCACGAACAGATAAGTAGCACTTATCAGTTTTCTGACCTAAATCTAAACGGGAGTATTAGTTCGAACCCCTCAAGTCATTTTACTTCACATTTTAAGTTCAACCGCCTCATCTGAATGTGTTTTAAAGATCTCAGGCTACGGTAGTTAGCAGTCTGTCCAGGCAAACAGCAGCTAATCTCCACAGCTGATAGTTTGACGTGGCTAACCTTGATTATCACCAACAATTTCATCGATTTGGCTTTGAGTACAAATCAAGTTTGCTCATTCTCACTCTTGTGCACAGACTAATAAATCCCCGTTTAGTGACCCGGACAGCAGATTTACACGCAGAGTACATTTTTTATCGACACACAGGTTATTGTCACTCACATGAAATCCTGTTCTTCGTTGCTATTCGTCATTACAACCATCTTGTTCAAGGCGAATGCGCGAAAGGAAGCAATAAGGAAGCAACAACGGTCTTGGTGAAGCGTTAAAAATGAAATTTGACTGGAAAGTTGCAGAAAAATGAAAGGAATATGTTTTGTGGACAGCTAGTTTCCTGCTAGCTGCTAGCCTGACAGAGGGCTGAACCAAAGTAACTGAGTCTGTTAGCAAGAGAGGAGAAAAAAACAGGAGCGCTCACTCTGACTGTTTTTAAATGTTACATTGTTGGACATGCATACTACAATGCAGGCAATTTATACCCATTGTATTTCCAAGATATTGTCCGGAATTATTATGACATTTTTATTCAATAATGCACTGTTTTGGTGAGATCGTGCTACAGAACATCACATTATTGGCCGATACTGACAAACTCAGCTGAAATATTTTGCACCTTCATAACAATATGTCCCTAATCACTGGCATGTGGAGGGCCAAAATCACTCATAATGGAATAAATGTATTAATAAACACACCAATAATTAAATGAGCGTGCCATTTTATTTTGAAATAAATAGATCAATAAATGTGCACGTTGGTTTACATTTCATATATATTTCATATTTCCAAATTTCCTGTTCATGATAATAGGCTTTGATTCTAAATATTGATTTCCCAAAACCGCTTATTCATTATAATAGGGTGACCTTTCATCTATGTGAAAGGGGCGGCTGTTTGTGCTGAATAATTAATTGCAGAAAGGCGGAATCTAAAGTGAATTCAGTGCTGCACATTTATTTATTTAGAAAAACCTTCTTTCTGACCAAACACAGTGGATTCAAATACCCAAGCATGCATTGATATACTTTGAAATAATGATGATTCGTGTCTTTTTTGTTTTCAAAGGCTTTGGCCGGAGTTTGTGTTCATGTTGCCATAACAACCACTTTAATAGGCCTGTCGCATCGACCTCTAATTGTTCTGAGTTTTTCTAAGTGCTGCAGCAGAGAATGGAAACAGGACGGCACCATACGTCTGAGACAGACGAGAAACCTTTGTGGAATATATTCTGGATTCATTTTACTTTCCGCAGTTGTTTTTGAGAGATGTTCCAGGGGAGATTCTGTGAAGTGTTTTTGTACAGCTTTGGGAATGGGGAAAGAGAAGAAGACAGACATAATGAAACTACAAAAACCTGAACCGGACCCACCTCCGATGATCATGGGTGAAGAAATGAAATCAATTCCCAGACTGAGAAAGGTGAAGTCAAAGAAGATTAACGTTACCACGCCAACCGGCAGATCTGCCACAACCAGAGTCTCTAATACATGTGAGATATCAGGGAGTACAATGAAGCTGTGTGTTGACCTGATGGCTGTCCTGGCTTCAGTCAAGGAGCCTGAGGAGGAGGAGGAGGAGGAGGAGAAAAAGAGATGTTCAAGAGAAGCCAGCAAGAAAAACAATCCGGCCATTACTAAATCTAGACAAAAGGTACATGATCCAAATGACTCTCACATGGGGTTGAATTTAATCCGAGTCCATGAAACCCAACCGCTGAATCCTCTGCTTGTCCTGCCATCGATAACACAATCTAAACCAACTCCTGAGATCTATGATGACCAGAAGCCTTTGCAGTGCCTCCCGCCTCTATCTCCCATGAGTCAAGCCACAACCCCAAACAAGACCACAGGTTGGGAGAGCAAAGTGTCCGTCCCTAGGGGTCCGACACTGGACAGCAGGCCTTGGATAAACAATCCCCTCTACTCTAAATGTGTAAGGAAGTCTACAAAACCACCACATGATTCAATTTGTTGAGTTTCTTGACGTATACTCGCTCCATTTTCCTTTACAGAGATCTCCTGAGTTCCGTCTTCCTGAAATCTCCTTGTCCAGCCTGAACGTCCTGCTGCAGACGGTCACACAGAAACTGAGGAAGAAGAGGAGAGGTGGGGAGGAAGGACCGCACCTCCTCTCCGACAACGTACAACGTCTGAGAGAGACGAAGGTCGGGCAGCAGATCAGCCACAGTGCAGAGGATGGAAACAGAGCCATCGTGTATGTTTGTGGAAAGAACACAATCCTTACCTACGCCATCTACTGCAATCCAATTTGAATCTAAATAATTACATTTTCGCTCTTGACTTTTAGTAGTGATACTGAAGCGGCGGCTTCCGTGGGAGGATGCAGAGCGAAGAGACAGACGAGCCTCCCTCCACTGTGCTGTGACACAAAACCACTGCTCATCCTCACCTTAACCAAGAACCATCAGACATCCAGAACACTTCAGTAACTCATCAAACAGAGGGGAGTCACATTTCACACAGTCACACAGTTTTTTTTAAAAAGATACAAGAATAATACACTTTTATTCTCCTTCAGAGCAGATTACCTGCAGACATACTTTATATATATATATATATATATTTTTCCAATACTAGCATATTTCCACCATACTCTGATACATATACGCATACACAACTGCTTTCAAAAAACATCTCAAAGTTCATTCAGTAATCTTCATCTTTTTTTACTCATTAGAGTGCATTCATGATAGAATACTGAATATGAGGTTCTTATTGAAGTATTTTATGTAGTATTTTGCATTTTGGAATGAAATCCTTGTAATATTGGTCTCATGTCTATACTTACTAATTAAAATCCTTTGTAAATACTCAGTATTACATTACATTGTTGTAACAGCCTTTGGATATACAGTCAGATGTGTCATTTTGGTGAGAAAATACAGAGATCATGGGGTGAAACATAACATATAAAACATTAATATAAAAATAACTGTTGACAAAAGGCTGTGTGTGCTTTGCGGTGTCAGATGTTTAATTCTTTATCCTATTCATCCTTATGATAGTTCGTGCACACACATCAGGTTCGGAAATTTTGGTTATGAAGCATAAGGAAAAAAATATGTCTGCAACTACAAACATTGTGAAATAATTCCAGTGTACTGCCACTCAAAAGCTTTTTCAATCGTTGTTTTGTTCCTGGATGTTAGTTTACCTGCTTCTATGTGTCATAGGATGGCACCAAAACAACTAAGCTTGATGCCATTAATAAACATCCAAAATAAGAGCATGAGTAAAAATGAGGCTCATTACTAAATGTGTTATTACACAAAAGTCCTTGGTAAAAAACAATAACACAAAGTTAAACATTACATATATCAGAGGTACTCCATTTTAATCTTCATGTAGGATATGCATCGCCCCTTATTATACGGCTCTTTGTAATGCACAATTTTGATTGTCCAAACCTGGCAATCAACAGCCAGTTACTTTCATCATTCAGATAGCTGAACTTGATAACATACAGGTCGTCAGGGCAACAGGACAACTTGAGTGTTCACTGTTGTTTCACCTAGCCTATCTTCTTTGTATCACAATGCCAAGAAATGCCAGTAATCCAATAGCTGCCACAAAATGGCATTCGCGTCTTGTAATTGCCCGCAAAAGAAGTTTTGTCAGGTTTTTAAAGAAATCGACAAGACATCAACATCCCAAAAGATGTTCCAATCACAATGTCACATTTCACAATTAATGGAAAAGTGCATTTTAACTTAATATACTGCTCTGTAGCTATAGTTTGTAGGTTGCTGCCATTCTTGAAGCTAAGCTAGTGCAGAGTAATGGCAATTACTAAGAAATTCATGTCAAATTAATGTACTGAGTGAATTTATTCCTTTAGTACATGGCCGTATAATAAAGTATATTCAGATATATTACCCCTTACATAGTACAGTAGATACACAGTTCAAAAGACCAGGACGTCTCACATGCTTCCTGATAAATAAAATCCACGTAACATGCTACATTCTTTAAAACATTTTTCTTTACCCAGACTACAGAAACAAAAATTTCACAAAAACAAGTTCAAATAAGTCCAGCATTTCTTTTAAAGTGCATTATGCAAAAATGTTGAGATAGTAAGAAGTCTACTGATTGAACCCTGAGGTACTCCATTAATATTCCTTCAGAGGAACATACTGTAAATGACTGCTGAGACAAACAAAGAGGGGACACCGTGCGGGCACACTATCCAAGGGAATGAAGCTACATAAGAGTGAACAAGGCACCAACGCCATATTAGAATGAAGCAGCCTTTGTTTTCATTCTTCACATGAGGAAAGATGGATAACTTGACCTCTACTGACTTAGGTTTACGCTAACAGTAACACTTTTCATCATTTTCAATGACCACTTTCTACTGACAGATTTCAAGTGATTGTTCTCCCCTGCTTATTGAGGTGCTGCTGGCATTGAGCCCTGGATGTTCAGCTAAATATACCTGATATGAAGCTGTACACAGCTGTTGTCCTTCAGGCCCGTATGCTTCACGTAACTCCATTTCCCTTTACAGCACACTGTCCTGTGTGCTGCTATTGACTATGAACAGAGCAGCAGGATCTTTACCTGAACTCTCTCTTCTGTTTTTGGACACGCTGGATTCACTGTCACTGCTGTCCGACCCACTGCCGCCCCTGCGGCTTGTCTGAGGTTTCCCCTCTTCCTCAGGCTTAGGGATTCTGACCATTGCTGTGCTGCTGATTTTTTGTCCAACCTCTTTCGATTTACCCTTCTTGGATTTTGCCTTTTTTGATTGACTCTCTTTCGTTTTGCGGGTAGGTGAATTGCCACACTGTACGGCCGTGCTTGGCTCAGGCAGTTTGACTGATGGCTGTGGATGGGTGGTGGGTGGACTATTGTGGATGGCCAGGGCAGTCAGGTTGGTCTGTGTTGCCCCATTGCTGACAAACACATCTGTAAGCTGATCGTCATCATCAGTCTGCTCCTTGGCAAAGTTGACAAACACCTGCAAAAATGAAGTGGGTTTAGCCTGATATAGGTAGATAGCTAATTGCTTATTCAGTTTAACTGAGCTCCCTCTTCTCAAAGTAACAGTAAGATTAATTTGGAGTGGAGAGCTGTAAAACCGTTGATTGGGTCACTGGCACCTTCATGTGGACTAAAATCTACCTCAACAGATTCCTTCTTTTACTGAGAACGGTACTACATGGATCAGACAGATACGATGCAGTTACATTTCAAATTATTTTGTGTTTTGTTAGAAATTACAAACTGCAAAATCTCACTAAAATTATTTTTCCCCGCTTTCCTTCACAAGCTATTCAGAGTGTTTTGCAACAGCAACACAAGTGAATTTTGTAAATGAAAGATGATGTTTCATCTACACAACAACAACAACACAAGATGACCTTTTTTACAGAAAAAGACTGGATCAAGTTAACTTATTCAGTGCTGCATTGTTGCCCTGACCTGGTCCAAGGTGGTCTGTGAAACAGAGAAGTCGATGACGCCGAGCTCCTCGTAATTGTTGGCCAGCACATCAAAGACGCGAGCCAGGCAGCAGGTGTGTGAGGGCAGCTGGTACTGCAGCACATTGTGGTGGTGCTCCTTCAGCTCGATGCTGGGGAAGCAACTCTTGATGTAGGTGTTGACAGGACATGAATCCGGGTTGGATTTCTCGTCCGCAAGTCGCAGGATGATGGTATAGCCGTCACCAAATCTTGAGAGATGTGGAAGAGAAAGAACATTGTTTATCTTAATTTCCAAAGAACATTTAGAGCGTGCTTAAATGGCTCTTTGCTGAGATAAACAAGTGTTAAGTGAGGTTACCTGTTCTTCAGGTGTTGCACAGATCCAAGACACTGGAACCTGCCGTTGACCATGATGGCCATTCTGGTGCAGAGAGCCTCACATTCCTCCATGCTGACCGTACAGACACATGATAAAACCTATTGACGTAACCCTCACATTCACTGTAACCTCATTTTAAAAACAAATGTAGTTCATTATATTGGTCACATTTCCTTTAAACACAACAGAAAAAATCCATCATTACATCCACAGCAAATGGCTTGTGTATAACTTGGTGTTTAATCCCTTCTACCTGTGGGATGTGAGAACGACAGCCCTTCCCTCTTTGGTGACACTGACGATGCAGTTCCACAAAAACCTTTTGGCCTTTGGGTCCATGCCGGTGGTGGGCTCATCCTGACAAGAATTAAAGGAGCCAAAAGTAAAGGAAACGGCTGGTAAGATAGAAATTGAGTTACTCGTAAATTGGGCGGAAAGATGCAAGGAAAAATTAAAACCGTATCATCTAGAAAAGACTCACCACAGGTAATAAGCAAAAAAGTATTCATTTCTTTTGCATTACCCGATGAGTTACACATTACCACAAACTACAAAGTCCACCCTAAATCTAGGCACTATGTTGTGTTTTCTACAGCATATGGAAAAACTTGACTATGGCTATCGTGTTAGTGGAATACGTTTAACAACACCATCAATTAGTTTCATCGTCACCAGGAATATAACAGGTGGAGCCCCAATGAGGGCGATGGCCGTGGAGAGTTTCCTCTTGTTGCCTCCGCTGTAGCCTCCAGCCTCCCGCTCAGCGTACTGGATCAGGCCCAACTTCTTCACGCCCCACTGAGCCACCTACAGGAGAGCAGAGAAACAACATCACTGTGGCTACATTACACTGCAGCCCTGAACATAACTGTAAAAATGTATAAGTTAATGCGTGTGAAGACTTTCTTCCCTTCCCTTCTGTGTTCTTTCATGTTGGCTACAGCAGGTGGGACAAAAGCACAACGCCTGCTGAATACTGTTCTGACCCCACAGAGACGTGTCACTGCCTACACAGTGTGGTAAAAACTGTGCCCTGATCCTAGAAGCCCATCTTCTAATTAAGGCCTTTTACTCTGAGGACAGCTAAAGCTGGATGTACAAAAACTAGACGAGGACAGGAGTTAACTGTTCTTTTATTGTACCTTGGTGACAGATTCCTCCGGTACACCCCGAAGACGGGCGTATAGTTCCAGGTGTTCCCGACCCGTCAGCAGGTCGCTGATGGCATCAAACTGGGGACAGTACCCCATCAGCTGGTGAACTTGCTCCATCTCTGTCAGCACACTGTGAAGCGCAAGCAAGAGGGTTAGTCAAAGGAAAACAGCATTATGACGTATTTATGTTCGTATTTATTCACCAGGCAGTGCCTTAAGTTATCATACAGTCAAAGGAACATATTTTTAAATTCACTGAATGCAGCAGGGAGGGGAGGAATGTTGTACCTGTGGTGGTTGAGGAAAGCCTCTCCATAGGTGATGGGTGTGTCTCCAGTCAGCATCCGAAATGTGGAGGTCTTCCCTGCTCCATTCACACCCAGTAAGCCAAAACACTAAAAGTCAGACATATAGAACACCATGTTACAAAGTGATCCACACATACAACAGCCGCAATCAATGACAACCTCTCTTAAGCTGAATATATACTGTATATATATATATTAAGAATATATTAGTAACAGATTATTTAATCAAATTCAGAATAAAGTGTGGCGAAGAAGCAGTGTTACTGTAGTAGTATAGTAGTAATGTAGTTGGATTTAAGGCAACAGCGGTAGTACAAGCAGTTATAGTGGCAATAGAAGGCCTAGCATTACCTTTCTATTGACTTTCAAATCCACTGAGGAAATGATAACATGATAACACTGTAATTCAATGAAAAACACAGAAACATGCAATTTGCTTCTATTCATAGCATCAGCATCAATTAAAACATGATTGATAATGTGGATAAAAGGCCACGTGTTTACTGTGTGTATTTACTGTACTGAGTGACGTGTAATTGAGACCTCTAACCTCGCCACGGGGAATCCCAAGACAGAGACGATCCACTGCTGGTTTCCTGCCAGCTTTATATACCTACAAAACACAAAGTCCTGTCATAATCCGGTCACTTTGACAACCGGCAAATCACCATAATACAACCACAGTCTCTAGGACCAGTTGCGAGGATGTATTGACGAGTCTTGCAGTATTCATTTCCAAGGAGGAAATGACACATGATAACTAATTGCAAAATACACAAATCTACTGTATAATTTATGTAACAGGATTTGAATAAATTAAAAGATTAATTGGATTTCCTCACATATTGCATGCCAATATGTTACAGGAGAACTGACAACTGACATATAGTATATTTCATATTTGACATTTCTTACTCTTAAGCTTCCCAATCAAATTGGGTATGAATGTTCTTCATGATGTAAAACTGCTTAAAAACTCCAAGTGTTACAAGTTATTTCCACTACGGCTGCAGGAATCTAACCTGTGATCTCCTAGTTACCATATGGTAAATATCCTGAGACCACACTGGTGGCTTTTTGATCAGTACATATATATATATATACCAAATCAAATGATCACAATATGTTAAATTAAATAGTTTAAGTTGCTCCTGGTAGCATTTGTAAAACTGTATGTTAACACTTTTAGTTTAACTTGTATGCTCGCTGTACCTTCGTTAGGTCTGTCATGGTCAGAATGTCAGCTTGGGCTTTGCCTTCTTTGACCCTGTCTCTCTCTCTGGCAACATCTTCATCCTCTGGAGCAAGTGGAAAGAACTCAGGCTCAGTCCACCATGGCCTGGAGAGAAAAAGCCCAGAGGTTGATCACCCCGTATCACTCATTTTTTTCTCCTTTACGTGTTAACTTCGCATGCACACACAACCGAAGTATCTTCAGTCAGTGGAGAGCTGAGTAATTTTGAAAGTACCTGCAGTGAATGAAGAACTTGTACTGCAGAAGGATGGTGAAGATGAAGAAGATAAGGCCCTCAACCGCCATCGCAAAGAGGTTCTTCCCAACAAAGTCCCAATGGAGAGGGTCCAGAGTCTGCTTGGTGCCTGGAGAAGAACCCCATAAGACATACCTGGAACAATTTAAAAGAGCTCCGAAATCTCCTTGTTAAACTAAGACAAAGTATATATGTAGTAATTCAGTGTAGGTGCTTGATGAAAAGCTCCCTTGAACTGAACGTATGTAGATTTTATGTGTACAGTATTTGGGAGGTTGTGACTACATTATTGTATATTTATACAAAAAATGAACAAATTACAATGTAATTATTTTTGTTTGCATGGTAGACACACAGAAGTCTTTTTTCTGGTCTATCCCAAAAATCACTGTACAGAAAGAGTGAAATCTTCTTTTGTTCCGTACCTAGTCTCTGGAAGGCATCTGACATGGCCTGGTTCTTGGCCATGTCAATGAGTCCTCGACCAAGGCAGAAATGAGGGAAGATGAGGAAAACCTTTTTCAGGACCTTGTTAACCTCGTTCAGGTGCTGGACAGAGGGAAAACCACTTTGAGATAGTGGATTGATCACTATCCATTAAGATGAAACTGCTTTCAACTTGATGGCTCCCATTCTGAGACACTGAATATGTACATACACTAAATTGATAAAATTAAACTTCTCTACTTCTTATCTGTCTAGATTGGTGTCGTTTGTACCTCATCTACGAACAACTCCAGGACAAAGGTGGCAATGCTCCCGTTGATTCCAATGAAGAGGTTAATGGAGGTCAGAAACACGTAGGCCGTGCTGGGGACGGTGAACACAAAGGATGCTGGGTACATCAGAGGGGTGATGGACCACCTGAAACAGATGATTAGTTTATTCAATCAGCAAAGACAGATATAGAATAGATGTTAGAGAACAGTTTAGTTTAAACTTTTCAGCTGGAGTATCAATGTGCCACTGAAACATAAAGCAGCTGTTTCCTCTGGATAGTACAGTCTTCTACATGTCTGAATTGTTACCCATAGAGTAGCAAGAGCAGGACAAGAGCCGGCAGGTTGGTGTCAGACACGTACGCCTGCTGTTGGAAACTGATGAAGATCAGGACCACCATGATGGCTGGGACAGTGTAGTTCAACTGAGAAACCAACAAAGAAAAACAAAAGAGTCTTCGTACTACATAGAGCAACGATTTACCTGGCACATAACTATTTAAAGCCTAGATCGTGAACATTTAAAATGAGATATGATGAAGTTGATTAGAACATTGTCTGGAGGAAATTTCAGCTTCTACCTACTTCCGCCTGTAAGTACTGACCATGTCCCAGATGAAGTTGGCCATCCAGTAGAGGATTGGTTTGACCCCACTAACAAACTGTAGGTGTTTGGCTTTGCTGACTCGCTCTTCTATCAGAAAAAGGACAAAGCTTGCCGGCACAAAGGACATGGCAAACATCACGCAGATAGAAACAAGAACATCCACTGATGTGGTCATCCTGAGAGAGGAGGTGGGGAGAGACAAAGAGTCAGGTATAACAAATGAAAACACACTGCTCACACTCCTCAGCACAGCGCAGCAGAATCCCATTCACACACTCACATGGCCATTTCAGTGAGCTGTTCCTTGGTAAGGTTGAGCGGGTGGTTATAGACAGTGATGCCATGTTGTCCCCTCTTCCGTGCTGGAAGACTCACTCGCAACAGGCCGTTGTTCATCACATTGACAAAGGATACCATGGCATGCCAACCTTTGTTATTGTACCACACCTGAACACGCAAAAAAGAGAGAACTGGCATTTATCTTGATGTGAATCTTTATTTATAACTAAGGGGGGCTATTATGATCCTGTGATTTTAAATAAAACTGTTGATATGGTAATTACTCTATTATGAACCTTCACGTTTCAATATGCTTCCCTAAAAGAAGAAAAATAGCTACATGGAGCAAGAAATACAAAACACTTCACCAGTGGACTATCTTGGTTCTTCTGTGGATTTGTTCACCGCTGTCTTCTCACTGCCTATTGAATTGTGATTCTCTTACTGAATCAGGATTCCTGTACTGCAACGCCTCTTCTGTGTAATATAGTCTTTTCTCACTTATGGGTCATATTGTACACCTGGCTGTTCAATGAGAGGGTGTCTGTCTTTAAATTGCTTCTCCCTGCTGTCTTCCTAGAGAGCTTTGGCCTGGTAATAGAGGGGTAATACATTAATTACAATTAATAAATGGCTAAATGCAAATTGTAATTGTAAATAATAACACTGTGAAAAACAAAGGCATCACACACCCACACACATTTACCTTGACATTGTTTTGACTGTTTAGTCCTCCTAGGAAACCTGGAAGTCGGTTTAGCAGATGATCCAGTGAGCTATTCTACATTAAGAAAACAGTAAAGAGTGAAAACAGAAAATGTTTAGAGAAAACATAGTAGAAATTCCAAATTGGTGACCAAAATGACAAATACCACTAAAACTTTACCTGTGGGACTCGGTAACGAGTCCTAATTGACAGGACAGAGTCTTGGACTAGGTGGACTTGTGATAATGTCTGGGAAGCACTGCCCCCTAGTGAGAAGCCTCCATACCTGCAACACAAAAATTTAGAGGCACTGTCTACAGGATTCATTTGAAAATGACAAATCAGGCCACGCTGATGACAAATCAGGCCACGCTGATGTCAAATCAGGCCACGCTGATGTCAAATCAGACACAACTTTACCTGAATTCATTCACCCACTTCTTGGTTTTCAGGCTGTTGATGACAGAGAGACAAACAAGTTACTCTATGAGAGAAATTCCTACTGGAAGGACTTAATTTTCAGATAAATGGATATTACTCCAACAAATGCTGTAAAGAAACTTCTGATATAACAGCTAATATTTGAAATTTTAACTAGATATATTTGCATTAATAGAACTAATTCAATCAATTAAAAATATATACATAAATTGTATTTTTATTTCAAATTGTGTTTACAGACACACCTTTTTTTCAGGATCTGAGAGTACGTTTTTAGCAGGTAATCAGAGATGTTATAACCAGTCAGATTTTGGAGGATGTCTCCAGTTGGCCTTTTAATCTGGAAAGTCACATTGGACAATCATTAGAGAAAGGAGCAGGTCCGGTTAGACGCAGTGGAATATATTAACGGAATTTTGTTATAAAAATCAACGTTTCATAGCATTTCTATATCAGCATATCAGTGAAAAAGTTGCTCCCCAAACCACAGCCACTGACCTGGGGGGGTGGCAGCCCACCAGCACCCTCTGGGCAGTCAGGGAGCATCCGGCGGATTTTCTCTGTGCTACACTGACAGTCAGGTGAGGGTCTCTCTTTGCTCCAATTTCCTCTGCTGAACATCTGCCAGGTTGAGTAGGACACTTGAGGCCGCTGGTACAGGCTACCCTGCTTACCTTCACACTGAGAATTCCTGCAGTAAAACACAGGATGGAGATTATTGGTGTTAAAGGTGAAAAGTTGCTTGAACTTCTGAAATTTCTGTAGCTTAGGATCAATACATGCTTTCAATTGATAAACACATTTTTTGAACGGTCTACACCTACTCTATGTGTGAATCTCAACTTACGTGCCGTTATCCACCTTGTCCATACACTTGGTACCAAAGCCGGGATGCTCCAACAGAGCATCCAGAATGTTGTTCATGATGGGGTTCCCAGGGGCATCATTGCTGTAAACATGAAATGAGGGAGAACTGAACAAGAATCAACAACAACAAATAGGAAATGAAAGGATGGCTATGGAAAAGACTGGATTTCTTTCCTGTACAGTGGAGAGATGATCTGCCTACCTGTAGAAGGTGAACTGGTCTCCATACAGCCATGGGTGGAGCTGCAGGGCAGGGTACTTCCCAAAAGGAGGTACGATTAGGCTGAAGAGCAGAGCAACTAGCACAAACACGGCAGGCAAGACAATCTGAAACAAAGACAACCGCCAGATGACCAGAAGGTCCTGCTCAAAGACTTTTTGGAAAAACACGTGGCTGCTGTTGGAGATGTCCTGCCTTACGATAATGCAATTCAATTAAAGCAAAACATTTCCCAAACTTTGGATCCTCACCTGAGCTAAGAATCCTCTGCGACTCCTTCGAGCGTAAAGCCAGCGTTTGATGAAGAGAGCTCTCAGCTGCTGCCACATCAGCCACCAGCCAGTCAGGGCGGTCCCTCCTCGCCCGTCCCCACTCAGCAGGTCTGTCTCCTGGGGCTCTGCAAGTGAGAAAGGCAGATGGCCATGCAATGCAAAGGCGGGAGTTAAGAGTAGTTTGTGGTGGCTCCTTCACTGATAAATTGAGCTGGTATTGGCATTTCTTCACATATGAAATGTCAGCCAGTGCTAACTGAAAAAATATATATACATATTCTACAAACTGAATCAACAAATCTAGAGAGTGTGATAATATTGTATATCTCCTTTACGCAAATGATAACAAAACTTCCAAAAGCTGTATGTGTAACACCAATTAAACACCAAGCACTCTGTTTCATCATTTTCACCGAGTGGTGAATTGCAGGTACCTTGCTTTTGTTGCCCTTTCCTTTCTGGCAGCAGTATGGAAAGAAACAGTCACCATTGGAGAGGAAACAGCAGACTGAATGCATATGGAAACAGACTGTATGGTACATAGCTGTGTGTACCATGCAGTTTGTGTGTGTATACCTGTTTCTGGCTCTTCAGCAGCTTGTGTCTGAGGGCTCTGTCCATTTGATGGCTGCTGGTTTTGTGGGAGTTCAGCCTGCCCGTCTGATTCAGCATCCACACCTGTTTCCTCTGCCACTCGTAGAAAGATCTAGAAACCAAAAGACAAAACTCTTTGAATAAACTATTCACAGACAACATAACATTAGTGTGTAACTTTTCACACAGTCAAAAAACAAATATAAATCATATACGTATGTAATAGGTCCATTTTTAATTTCACATTAGGAACACTTTGGAGAATTCTATACAGACAAGTTATACAGTATCTTGCTCTTTGCTGTGTTAAGTTGATACTTAAGTGAAACCCATCAAATCCATGGCGGCTCCGCAAATATCCAGTCTGAAGGTTAAGATTGACTGAGCTGGTTCAGACTGGTGGGACATTTACTGCTGCTGTTTACTGACACATGACAATCCATAACATAACGAAACAAATCCTAAAAAGTAAAGATAATGACCTCACCTCTTCCAGCGTACTGTCTGAGAGGCCGTAGCTGCTGATCCCCAACTCATTCAGCCTTTGATCCAGTTCGGCCAGGAATACAGCCAGGCTGCTGTCCTTGGCAGCAGTCTGTGGTAGGTTCATAACCGCCTCGCGTCCTGACTCCTCCACCAGCCTGGCCCCTGGGATGTGGCGCTGTGCCAGGGACAGCAACGCCGCCAGGTCTACCATGAGAATGAGAGGAGGGAGAGGCACATTAGGTGGTTCTTAGCTTATGGTGATTTGAGGATGATGTTAGTGGAAAGTGCTTTTGCGGCTGTAATCTAAGATTGAAGTACACCGAATGTACCATGGAATAATTGCCTTACACTTGTATTTAAATGATGATTGGTGATTAATCATTTGTTGTAGCTATATTGACCAATAAATTTAATCATGCACAACGTGTTGTTCCATACGGTAGTGTAAGACTGAAGCACTCACCTGAGTTGCTCTCCTCACTACCCAGCCCAGTGTCATCACTCATGGACGATTCGCTGTCCTGAAAAACATCAGATCAGCGTTCACAATATTAACTGCATGGAAGACATTATTAGGACATTTATGATCATCTGCTCCAAAAAGAGTTATTAACATTTATAACATACTTGTTTACTTCTATATTATTTACCTGAAATCAGTTACCAGTTACCTGACTTTTCATTGATTTTGGCTTTCATTTAATCCCCGAAACATTGTACTGTAAATGAATCTAATTGGTGATTGCTCACATGATTTTCATGGCTAAAAATAATGCAAAAAAAACTAAATGAAAACCAAATAAAACCTTGGGGAGAGCAGGCAGCTTGTTGGCGCTGGTACTGGTACTGGTGCTGATGCAGGTGCTACTGGTTGCGCTGGATTCCAGCCCCTCCTTCTTCACCACAGTCAGGTAGTAGCCAGATCCCAGCTGGGACTTAAGAAAGAGAGGTGAACCACAACAGCACAGCTTCCCTTGGGAGATAATAGCAATCCGGTCACCGAGCAGCTCCGCCTCATCCATGTAGTGGGTGGACAGGATGATGGTTCGGTCTGATGTGGAAAGAGAACATTTTTCGAAGACTTTCAAAGATGACTGGTTTCCTGTCCTGTCTGGTCTTGGGTGATTATGTGAATAAATTCTGTTAAAAGCCGCCTTTCCCCATACCTTGGCGGTATTTGAGCAGCAAGTCCCAGATGCCGCGCCGAGAGTAAGGGTCAACACCAGCTGTAGGCTCATCCAGAACAACTACCTTAGAGCCTCCGACAAACGCTATTGCCACAGACAGCTTCCTCTGCATACCACCTGACAGGGACCAGCAGATGGTATCAATGGAACACTTCAAATCAATCAAGACATAAATTGCTGATCGATCCAATTCACAATCTCTGAGCTCCAAACAGTTACTGGTGATATTACCAGACAGATTCTTTGTCAGTTCGTGGCGTTTATGCAGCAGGCCGACGTCGTTCAGCAGAGTTTCGAGCTCAGCCTTCACCTCCTCTGCAGATAAACCCTTCATCTGACCATAAAACCACACATGCTCCTCCACTGTCAGACTGTGTGTGTGTGTGTGTGAGAGACAGAGAGCAGAAAAAAGGAAATAACCAATGACAATAACAATCATTAGAAATCTATTTGAGAAAAAATGCGGCATTGAGAGATTAAAAAAATGTAGATTTTGGAAACTTTCAAACTGGAGAGGCAAACCTTACATGTCAAAGAGAACATTGTGCTGTGGACAAACTCCTAATGTCCTCCGAATGATGTCCATGTCAAAGCGGATGTCCATTCCCCTGACATATGCTGTCCCCGAGGTGGGAGGGAACAGGCCAGTCAGGACAGATCTGACAAACAGGAAATACACAACAAGAAATTAATAAAAAAAGTTGTGAACCGGTTCTCTTGATGCTGCTGCCTTGCACACATTCTAAAAATGGCAACTTGTAGGACAAACTGTAGGATTTTATTTGCTTCCTTTTGAAAAATAGATGGAGGTAGAATACTGTAGGCATTACTGCCTTACCTTCCTCCTCTATATATTGATGGTTGTTTGTCTTCACACAGCAAATATTTACTGGGCCTTATATCCAATAAAAATATACACACGTCACCTCAGTGTTGATCACTTTTCAGAGCCCAGCTTTATTCCTTACATGGTAGTGGTCTTGCCAGCTCCATTGTGACCCAGGAAAGAGGTGATTTGTCCCTCATAGAACCTTAGGTTAAGGTGGTTGACGGCCAGTTTGGCTCCTTGCTTGTAGATTTTTACCAAATTCCTGATGCTCACACCGAGAGCCAGGTGGCTGGGCTCTGCCTCAATGCGATCTGAATGCAGAGAAACATGGCATACATTTAGAAATTTAGAGTAAAGTAGTGCATTTTATGCTGCTGGATGTGATCAGCAATAATGTAAAGCACATAGGATTAAAAATTAAAAAGTACAGCATGGTAGCAAAATCTCTGATCGGACAGGATGAAAATCACCAACATGCTACTGAACAAATAAGACACTTGTGAATCATTTGTCCTTCATAAGCTGAGGGTTACTTAAACATTAACTTTTCCACTGTGAATCAGTACAAATAATACAACTGTAGCTATGACCACAGTGTAAAACAGAAAAATTAACCCCGGTGCAGAGAAACAGGTACTCATGTTCAGCCAGGATTATTGCATGGAGGCTTATACCTTCATCCTGCTCTCTGGGTGCCGGAGGGATCGCCACGCCTGCTTCCAAAGGAATCCCAGCCCAGTAGTTTGTCTGAAAGATGAAGTACCAGGGCCTGGGAATACCATATTCTCCTGATACAAAACAAGCATATACATATATAATAATTTGTATAATAACAGTTAAGGAATCTAATCAGACATGGCAAACACAAGCTTTAGAATAGTTCTTTCAACAAAAACGTAACAACCTTACGTACCTGGGAACACAGCTTCAATGTACCAGGTGGCGAGGCCGTAGATGATGGCATCCACATACAGCATGACGATAGAGATAGTGAAGTTGTATGAGTCTCCTTCAATAGGGCTGGAACGGAGGTTGTACCACTGGATGCCCACACCTTGTTCCTCGTACTGGGAGAAATACTCACAGCCAAACCCGAATGCCACCGGGGAGAGGAAACTCTGAGGAAAATGAACCATTTAGTTTTATAATAATTGTGAAAATTTGACACTAAAAGATGAAAGATACCAACAGTTTTACTCACAGCAAAAACTTTGTGTGTGGAGGTGAGGTGGTCTCTCCAGGCAACACACAGGACGTAAGGCAGGTAAAGGCTGAAGTAGATGAGTCCCCCACAGGCAGCAGACAGGTTGGCTTTGGAGAAGAAGGTACTGATGAGGAAACACTGCATGATAGTGGCAGTGGCAAACGCCATGAGGAAAAAAAACGCGACAGCTGGGTCACTGTATGGCAGGATGTCCCCCCACTGAAAAGGAGGAGGTAAAGGAGGAAGGAGAGAGGTTGAACAGCACTGAATCAGTACATTCATATGAACTTTAAAACTTAGTATATATGTCTTAATGCAACTGGAACTGGCACGTCAAAATATAACATACCTACATTATATGACTGTAGATCGAAGTGTAAATTACTAAAATCCTTATTCAAATCGGTCCAAACTTACAGTACAATATGTTGAAATATAGGAAATTTAAAGTATTTTTAACTGAAAATAAATTAGGCTTATAATGCCCAATTTATGTCATTATGTATGTCTGTATTTCTTCCATATGTTTTTGGAATTAATGATCCTCTTGCCTTTAGCATTGCGATAAGTAGAGCTGCTGAGACCAGGAAGGGGACCAAGCTGCTGATGAACCAGCTGAGCCACAGAGTCCCTGTTCCCAGACCCATAATCCTCATGGTTTCCTTCAGCCTCGCCTCCTTCTCATACACAACACCCTTGATGATCATGGCCACCGAATAGACCCAGGCTAGTGTCATGAAGAGAGGCAGGGAGCGGTTCAGCACTCGCAGGAAACTGGAGGAGAGATTTGCCGATGCAATAAATGATGCATCAGATACCATGCACACTAAATAGACCAAAGTTAGACTATAAACACAAATTTCTTACAATTTCAAGAATTCATAGATGAAAAACTTTTTGGCGTTAACATTTATGATCAGAACCTGTTTTTAAATGTTGTCTTATATCTTAGTTCTCCAATTATTTCCAGTTTTACTCCATATCGTCCCACTATGATGATTACTGTCATTATGATTTCCACTCTTTTGAATTCTAGTTGATTTACTGTGCTTTCTTTTATAACATTTTTTGATGTCTACTGTTACTTTGTTTCACTTTTACCATTGTTGTTTTTTCATCTTTCCCGCTGTTTATTTTATCCACTTGTGCAGCACTTTGAAGTTCTGTTGTTTTCATGTGCGTTAATGGACTTCTGAAGTGTCAATATTCTATCATTTTATACTCTCTGCATTCAGATTTACTGAACTATAAAAGCTATGATGGCCTCAATTAAATGAGAATATTGTTCTTTCAATCAGTGTAATTTTAAAAAGATTAAATCATACATATGCCAGTTTCAAATTGTGGCTGAAATGCAGAACACATGCCTTTACATACACAATACACAAAAGTGTCTGGTTAGATTTGCTGGTAGCACAAGATGCAAAGCCAATCAATTATCAATCATTAGGATCCATCCACTGGAAACTGTGAATTTTTTGCCAAATTTCATGGCAGGTGACCATTCAGGTTCACATCCTTTCAAAAAATACAGCTACTAGACTCACACATCGTCCACGTAGCAGGGGTAGGGCATTTGCTGGATGTAGATGCCAGTGGTTTGTTGTACACCAGTCACAATGTGTGTCACAGCTCTCTCTACCAGGTCCTGCACATATACAAAACCACCCCAAATGTAATGCATGTCTTTGAATGGGTCAGCCTCTGGACCAGGATCCCAGAACCTAAAAAAAGGGGGAAAAAACACACGCACACGCTACATGGATTAAAATATGGAGTTTGATTTGAATTGAAAACTCATACATGATTAGTTAATTTCCTATGATGTGTATTAATTAAGGCCTCCTTAGTACCTGCCCTTGATCTTATTGGTTCTGATCACGTCATCAATATCCATTCGGATCTTGTAAGTGATGTGGGCAGGCAGGTCATGGGAGGAGGAGTTGGGCAGTAAGAAAACCACGCCTGCCCAAAACTGTCTGTCCTCAAGAAGCTCTAAGGCCCTGTTAATCAACTGACCCTCAGTCTTCAATCCCTCCAGTTTATTCAGAGAGAAACACTGTAGGAAAACAGAAAAAGCTGTGACACTGCTGGAGCAGCTGTATTATATATGGCAGATGTAGCTGGGTGGGTGCTCAGTAAGCCAATTTTGGAATACTTATAATTATTGCGGAATAATTGATAAACTTGACAATTCATTGATCAAGAAGCAGTACAAGTGGTGAGGAGGAGAACCTGAAGGACTTGTGCAAGAATGGTGATGGTGTGGTTGATGTCGTTGTAGACATCCAGCCAGGTAGACGGAGCACCTGGCTTCCTGGGGGTGTCTGGTGAGGGTGTAGACAGGAATCGTGCGATCCGAGATGCTGTCCAGGATGTACTCTCAAGGCGCAGGTTGACCAAGACCGCAACCTCCGGTCGCTTCAACAAATCCTGTGGCAAACACATGAACATATTAGGATTTAAGATTATAATATGAACTAAGTCAAGCCACAACCGCTCCGCTCACTCGAGTAAAATAGAGTCAAAATGAAGAATCAGACCCGCAGCAGCTGAACATCCACGCTGCTCTCCATGTAGTTCTTGATTTGTGGTCCCACCTCCACCCAGGCTTCATTAAAGTCCTGCAGAATCTGTAAGTCCTGGAAGGTCTTGTTTACCTAGAGAAGACAGAGCACAAATCTTAAATCTTTATATTTTTGTTCCAGTGTGTTAGTCAAACAGTGGAATACACATTCATTCTTGAAGCTCCTGATAATGGTTTACAGACCAAACTATCAAAGTGAGTGACAGTGATGCACAGTGAGGAAGACTGCTTCCTCTTAGTTAACTGAAGCAAGACACAGAGTATGGTTGAATATTAATAGCAACAGGTTTTCTCACAATAATAGCACAAGACCCAGAGGTGTGTCAAAACAAAAAAAAAATACAGCAAAAACACCATAGAAAATTGTTTCATGTCAACTTTATTAATACAAGAAAGTTATGGACATATTGATGTGACCAATCCATATAAATTAGATATGTGACTTGTATGAGTTGTAGTTAATTACCTCTTTCATGATCTGCTGTACTGCAGGAGTATCTGGTGTGTACAGCAGTTTCCCTGTGAACAGAGGTTTGATTCCTCGCCACACAATGCGAGAGAGAGGGTTGGACTCCAGGCCCTGCATCAAATTTTTGCAGAATGGAGCTGTAAGGTAGAAAGAGGGGACCAAATTATATGGGATTACATTTGATTATGCAAGGCAAACAGTGCACAAAGAACATAGGATACACCAAAACTATAAGCGTTATTACTGACAGCTTGAAAATATATCACACCAAAACACATTCAGTTTTGTTGTGGCTTGCTCAAATCAAACCAGGCTGATGTGTTAGAAGCCCTTAAAGGAAAGAAACTATATTTTTAATCATAATCATTCATGATGTCAGTATTGTTTTTGTCATTTTACACCCTTCAAAAAAAAAGAAATGGCCTCTCACTTGTTGTGTTGTCATGGTCTAGGTCAGTGTCCTCTGTGCCATTCTTGCCCAGGAAGGACTTGATGTCATTATCTTCGTACCAGTTGAGCGATGGAATACTTTCGCCACCCACCTCAGGGTGCCCACACATGATCCTTGAAAATGCACGGAAACTCTCCCGAGGGAGCGCTGAGCGATTTTCTGGAGAGAGAAGACGGAGAGCTGCACTCAGCTCTGTGAAGCTGGAGAGGGAGAAGAACTGCAAAGACAGAGCAAGACGTGAGAGGAGAACCAACAGGGGTGATACGGGATACAAGCAGACAAAGTAGACGGATGAGAAGAAAACAAAAATTAATACAAAGGGAATATAAACAGAAACAGAACATTAAACTAAATTTAGAGTATCATTAAAAACTAGGGCACTCAATCAACCCACGAGGTCTGAATTCTGATCCAGACCTGCACCCAAGCACACCTATTGGGTGGCCATCTAGGGGACTGTATCCCCCTTTTTGTTCAGATCTCTTCACTGGATTTTGAGAAAATTTGAAAAACAATAATTTTGAAAAACAATTCTTGGATCCAGATTCCAGATCTGGATTTAATGGTTTAATGTTAATCACTTCATAACGTTTTGAATAATCCTGCTAACAAACAAACAAACAAACAGACAGACTGACAACATTACAATCATGCAGCTCAACCATGGCCTGGAGGCTGCAATGTTAACTATAACAACAATACTAAAGTACAAAATATAAAAGTCAGTGAAAAAAACAGTGGATATCAGAGCCTGATAGTCTTTGTCTCTATATTTCTTTGTTTGTCTCATTTGTTTACCTTTGCAACACCAATGTGTCAAAATTACTGTACAAATAACTGATAAATTGACATAATCAAATAGATTCAGATACATAAGAATCAGGTGTGTGCTCTTACATCATCCATAAGGACCGCCAGTTGCTGGGACACTGAGGTGACAGCCTGACTGATGGCCCTGAGGTCGCCTGCGTTGGCCATCAGACGGTCTCTCTAACAGAAAGGAGAGAAATCTATGTTTACTGCCGGCCCTTTGTGCGTCTCCTCGGGTACAGCTCAGTGATTCCTACCGTGAAGAACTTGGAGAAGTCGAGCTGGGAGAGGAAGATTTGCTCTGCCTTTTGCAGTGTGTCAGTTGGCAGGTCACACAGCTGTGTCTGCAGATCAGCCAAGGCTGCTTCCCCTCCATCTACTGTCAGAAACTGTTTCAACATGCTGGCATTACACATTAAGTCCTTCAGCTGCACCCCTGCTGCAGACACCTACAAAGGATAACATGGATGTCTTACAAATTGCAGCCAAAAACATGTTGTCAATTTGACAATAATATAGAAACCTTAAATGTAATTACCACCTGGACTGATGATACATTTCTGTCATTTAGGTGCATGACATTTAATAAAACATATCCACCAAAATGATCAGCTGATATGTACTGGCATATACAGTGTATACATACATCATATTCTTGAATTCAAAGTTGTGATCTCATACTTTATCTAAAGAAGGAAATATTTTCTCTGAATTTTGATTACATCAGGACTATACTTGTTTTTAAATGAAACTGTTCAACTGTGTGTGCCTTAAGTGAGATATGAGTGTGTTGGCATCTTTTTATCTCGATGTCAAGCCTCATCTGCAAATGACCTCACCTGAAAATTGAGCCTTGCTTTCATTAGCTGATCCACAGTCACTGGTGACAGGCTGCCATTGCTCATGAGGAACGTGGAGAATGTCTCATTGACTCTCAAATATTCTCCCACTGGGAGATCTGCAGCACAAACATAATGCACTTTTGAGAATTGCAACTAAAAAATAATACTATCACACATCTAGTCTTTGGAACAATGCCTGTAGTAAATGCATTTCAATCTGATGGTAATAGTTCATTTGGAGTCATCGCATTCGCAACATTGTGGAGTGTCATATTCCACAGATGCTGTCTAATCTAAACCACCATTGTCTCCACTCATAAATGAATCATTGACGAGAGGCAACACAAAGTGCATTTTGGCGGCGCCGAAACCATTACATGATGTGATCGTCTTGTAACCAAATCTACACACAGAAAAGACTCCAAACAGCCACTCTGTGCCCCTTTCACAACCGATTAAATCCATGTACACCTATTTATGACTTTTAGAGATTTTAAGGGCACATTTCTGGAAATTTACATTTTGAATAAGTTCAATTGCATGAGGTTGACATACTGTACATTTTGCTGTCATTTCTAATCAGGAGATTCTTAAACAATGCTGTCATTTTGTCTTCTTGGTTTACACTAAGAAGACACAATACAACCACTCTGACAGACTATACTGAGTTTCCCAATACAAATAATTATTCTGATTCTTAGAGAACACCTGTAAAGAAAGACCTTACATTTCACAGGCCATATTTGGACCCACATTATCTAATAAGTTGTTCATGATCTGTCTCAGTTTGTCTCTGAATCAGTCTCACTGTGTCAAATTCTCCCTGTATCACTACAATCAAATGCAGGAAGATATAAAAACAAGCATCGATACTTGGCCAGGCTCCAGGTCTCTGTTCCAGCCTCCGAACACTCTCCAGCAGGTCATTAAAGCCAGAGAAACTCCGGTTTCCATACGACAGAAGAGTGTGAGCATCCACAAAGAGACGGGACAGTCTGGAGGGGAAGAAGAGGAAGAGCAATCTTTACTGGGTTTGTTATAAATGTACTTCATGATACTGTACTACTTCAGGGTACGTCAAGTAAGTATCCTGTCGAAATCTCCACCACTGTAGCCCACTGTGTATATTTTCAAATCTAGTCTACCCACATGGAGTTGTCAAAGTTGCCCATTTGGCCCGGTGTCTCCCCTGGTGTAGGACTGTGGAAACAAGGGTTGTTGATGTTGCAAACGATGCCCTGGATCCAGGGTAAGGTACCTGCTGATGGCAGGGCTTTGTTTGGAAAGTGACCTGCAAAAAACAAAGACAAGTTCAGCCAAAAGTAGGTTTCACTGAGGATTAGACTTAGAAAAAAACAACAATAAAAAGACTGTTTGAGTGACCTGAAACATCTTCTACTGAGAGGAGAATTTACAATAATCCTCACATAACCAAAACTGCTGTTGTGTGAAGTGTTTTTGTATGACTCACCAAAAACTGTAATTCTATTCTGAGCTATCTTCACCTACAGTACACCACTGATCCTAGGGAAGCTCAAGAAACAATTGAAGGCTTTTCGGAAATGTTGTGTAAATAGGATAACAATTTCCTCTAAGCTCCACATGGCTCTGGCCCTGCAGCATGGACCTGTTAATTCCCAAAAATTAGTTCAAGGTGCTTTGAGTAATACCACTGATCAATTCCAGTAATTTCCTTGGTTACATAGCATGTTGTATTTTCAAATCTCATATATTGATTTAATGTGCAATATCATGTGAGGCCGTGCTAATGTTGAACTTTTCACAGGCAAGACAGTCAAGAACTCAGCAGGCTGGGGAAACAATCATGCGTGGCACAACAATCGCCCTCATTGAGCTAATCAGCTTTAGCTGCTTTCCATTTTTGGCTCTGCGTGTGTGTGAGAGCATGTGTACTGCAGTGTGTGTGTGAGTGTTTGCGTGTAGGTACATGTATTTGAGCTTGTGGTGCTGTGCGTGTTACGCATGTTGGGTACAGAAGCAAAGTGGTGGAGGATTTTTATGTTATGTGACTCACATTGGCTCTGTTTGTAAGGAGGGTGCGACTGACGGACAGAGATAAGGATGACGAACAGGAAGAGCGGCCAGAGGAGCTCGATGATCAGCTGAATCTGTGTGAGATTAAAACAAGGGAACTGTTAAGCGTGTTTGAACTAATCTATGATCTTCATCGTCCAGCAGAAATGTGTCCAACCTCATTCCACTGAGGTGCAGAGGCCCCGGAATGACAAAAAATTGTTACGTTAATTTTGTTAAACATGGCTGAGCGGTGACTTAACGAAACCCATGGTGACGATGTGTGACAGGTACTGGTGATCTCTATGCTATAGTGATATGAGGCAGCATTCAGCAGTGGGTGGAGCATTGTGACTGCCCTCTGCTGGAGAGTAAGAGACAAGCGACTGAAGTGTGTCAACTAGATCAAAACTGCATTCTATATCATCAAATGTAATTTTCCACTTTTTATTTCACCAAAAATAATTCTCTTCCCTAATAGTTAAAATATGCATTAAGGCACAAATATTAAGCAGGTGTGTTTTATATAGCTCTATGACATTAACATTATGACTGCTTCTCTTACAGATCCAATAAAGTATTCTTTTCCTGTCTGTGAATGTTATCACCTTATTTCTCCTGCGATATGTGATGTTCTTCCAGATGAGGAGGATGAACTGTGTGAAAATCATTATCACTCTTTAGCAGCTACCTGGCCATGATGCAACACTGGAAGACAAAATACACCATGAAAAAAATGCTCATTAGTAAATGTCACTTACAGAGAATACAAACAAATCATGTCTCTCAAGTGATTTGATACTTTCTGAAAAAAAATCAAATTAACGGATAAATGAATCAAGTGTCTTCAACTAGTCTAGGAAAAGCAACATGACACTGTCCCTTTCTCCTGAAGAGAACAAACCCATGGCTGACATTGGATTATTATCACTTAGATAATTCATGCTCTCATCATAGGGGAATAAATAAAGTGGAGAAAGTTTCAAACTGATATATGGAAGACATTCAACATGCTGTTGTGAGTAAAGGTTATGTGATCTGCTAAGGACTGAATCTGATAATCTCCCACTTAATCCTGAAATCCTTCTAATCCTGCCATTTTACCTCGTCTCCAAGGGACTTCCACATTCAGCAAGTCTTACCTCAGCCATTTAATTGATGGTACATATGGCTGACAAGTTAAAGGAAAACCCAAACACCCAGTCATTATGAGCAGGCATGACAACTTCAGTACACTTTGGTTGAAATTGTACGAATCTCTGGAACTACTGATAGTCCCTAATTTCATTTTTTGGAGTGCTGTCAAACAAATCCATCCAAAATTTCTCATACCTTCAATCACAATGCTGAATAGACAGGCCAGATTACATGATTACATTTTTAATATAAGCACCTTCAAAAATGTTTGCGTGTGTGTGATCTCTTCGTATACATTAGTAAAAATCAGAGTGGACCATAGTTCGTGCCTGGTTAGAAAGCAATGATCAGGCTAATTTCCCTTGTAAATCCACCAATCCTAGATCTTTGTGCAATTTTCAATGACTGCAATGTGCAATGTGAAGACATCAATTATATGCAAACTGATATAACACACACGACAGGATTATGTAGGCACCGTATTTCTTGATCTTTCTCCGTTTTTAACGTGTCATTTTTCTCTCATATATGTATTTGAATTTCCGTAGTGCAACAAGGTAATATTGACATATAAATTATAAGGCGCACTTTAGCGACATTTGTTGACATTTTAGCTCAACAGAACAAATAAAGCTTAAAAGTAGTGGTAATATTTTGCGAATACTGCAGGTATCAGTGAGTTTTAATATTTTTTTCGTGCACAAATATCTATAAGTTACAAAATACCAATAAAGAAGACAGCAGTCGGTGTTTCGCAGTTTCCTAAAGCAGGTCCTAGCATGTCTACCGCGAGATGCTGTTAAAAGCTACACAGGCTTTAAACAAAGATTATTAGCACAAATACCAATGGCTCTTTAAGCCTATGTTAACTATTACTTACCGGTAAAACATCTAATAAAACCTACTTTTCATATGTTTCTGTTATGAGACACAGCAGCAGTCAGTCGCTTGTCATTGACGCTCACTCTCCATTTCCCCTGTTTGTTAGGGCAGGTGGAGCCCTGCCCAACAAGCTCGCTGATTGGCCATGATGCATAAAAGGGGTGGAGTTTCAGAAGCCGGTAAAGAATCTGATTTGATTGTAGTTCTCAATGTTTTGGAATTTGAGGGTAGCTGATTGGGTGGCATACACGTACGCAATACCATATAATGTATAATACGTAAAAAACTCAGAAAAATAATGGTAAAATGTTGATAGAAAGAACGATAAAATATTTATTAAACATTGCACCTATTTATACGAGAAGTAACAATATTAATTACTAAAATTAATACATAGTGTACCAAAACAGGAGCGTGTTGCAGTGGTAGTAGTGCAGTGGTTACTTGCTCAGATTAAGCATTGACGACACAACACTCTGCCATACTTGCAATACAGTATTGATTTCTTTAAAATCTACAATTTTATTAACAGCTGCTGTTACAAAAAAAGCAATTGAAAAAAAATAAAATAAATAACTTTGACAAGATATCTTACAGGCCATTTTAATGAGTATCCAAAACAGCAAATTCTCAAAAACATACCTATCTATCAAATAAGGCAATTTGCTTTCATGTGCATCATATCAGAGCACTATCCCTTTCAGACAGTAGCACTGCATGCATAATGAAGGCTCAGAGTTTGATGATACTGTAAATGACACTTTCTGACTTATTGGATTGGAAGCACGGGATGAGCAACACACACCTCTATCCTGATTCAATAAGGTCTCCTCTGCAAGCATTTGCAGCCCAGTAGACTAGAGGACCAATAGACTTAAGTCAAAAAATTGTGCTTTTGCACTTTAGAATCTTACATACGGCTTGTGTTGTTAAATATCAGATAAATATAAACTGAGAACTATCTCTAGCCCTGTCATTTTAAAATATGCTTTCATAATATACTTTCAACTCTTCAAAAATATATAACTAAAACTAGCCCATCATAGTATTCAGTGGCAACAGACAACAGCTTAGATGATGAATTGCATAATATTTTCTAAGTCTGGCAAAAGTTGATGTGGCTCCAACACTGTGCAGTATTTTTGACCAGAACAAAGCAGAAAGTCCTCAAAGAAACAGGGGCTGTTCTTGTCCTGTTAAGAGTCGATAGGTTGAAGCTGGCATAGTCTTTAAGTGAATCTGCCAAAAAAAAAATGTTACTGTTAATCCCGTTCCCCTACGTAAGAAACAAAAATACATTCTTGGTACAGAGAAAATTTTTCCAAAATTAGAGTTTTGACAAAATTTCTTTAATCTCAAAGTGTGAACTCAAAAACATTTCAGCTCAGCTCACCTCTCCAATCGCGTTGGTGAGGATTTGAATGATCTTTTCGTGCGGGGTGGCGACCACACTCTGCCCGTTGATTTCAATGATGCGGTGCCCCACACGGATGCCTCCCCTCTCTGCTATACCCCCGCGCATCAGACTGCAGATCTACAGCAGGAAAGAGTTACAAAAACACATGGCTGCATACTGAGTGTGTACTCTAGGTCCAAGTTTAGGTATCAGTGTTATTATTTGGGTCCAAGGCTTTATCTTTACAGCAGGATACGTTTCCATGTGTGAGCTTTTCAGAAAAATGTGAATTTTCTACTGGCCAGTGACTTGAGAGGTTCAGTATCATGTTCAAGTACAGCTGGACAAAATTTCATTAAGCTTATGGTTACAACCCTGCTTTTCTAATCTTTCTCGTGTGTACATTTGGGGGTCAGACAAACAGACCCAACATTAATCTGAACAATATACATATAACTGTATATATGTGTGTGTGTGTGTGTGTGTGTGTTTATATATTTTTTTTTTTTGACCTACAATGCCGTCCTCCACACTGAATCCAAGCTGACACTTAGGATCTGGTCTCCTGATAATCGCCATGGTGACTGGAGGGCAGTGAACAATGCTGAGCTTCACATACTTTTGGTTTTTCAAGTCCTGTAATGAAAATCAACTGTCAAGAGGAGCATTAAGCTAACACATTATAATGAAACATCAATAAAATGTACTGTATACCGTGGCCTTGTAATAGATTCTACCATTTAAGAAGTTTACAACATTCAGTCTTTACTTAGGACTATGTCAGTGTGTCAAAGGCCATAGCTGTCCATTTCCCGACCCCAATAAAAACAAAATTCCTTGCAATTTTTTTTTTTTCAAGCAAAATTATTACCAAATGACATTCACAAAAACAAACAAACGTTCTGTATAACTTTTTGTATGTATCGGCTTGTAGTACACTTTCAAGTTGCATGGAAACACAGTGCCATCTAGTGCATCCTAGGGACAGCTCACCAAAAGACAGATCCTTTAGAGTATATATACTGTATGTAATGTGGAATTCCAAACTAGTGGTATAATAGCAATGGAAACTATTAACATTTTTAGTGTTGTCCTTCCTGTTTTACCCGGATGATGCTCTGGCATGTCGTGATGGGCAGACCAACCAGACTGGTGCCATTGACGGACATAATGCGGTCACCAATGCTGAGCTCGCCACAACGCTCAGCAGGGCCTCCGTGAAGGAGGTTTGCCACTACCACAGTAGGCAGGATGGAACCCCAGCCGGACTCCACCACAGCGAGACCTAAAATGTCTCCGGAAGACTTGGCAATGGTCACCTGAGCCACAGACACACAGAATTTTCACTGTGTTAATGACTGATTTTTCTTATCATTTAACAGGCCAGATGTGCTGAAAATTGCATCACAATACACAAACACATAACAATAAGTAGATTGGTGCATACAAAAAAAATTTCTGCTCCAATACTTAATTCCACAGTTCAACTTAAAGAGTCCAGTCAAAATGATGGCTAGTTTATAATGGTAGTGTAACCAGTGAAAGCTGTTGATATTTTCGATGGGATATGAGCTGTATGGAAAAAAAACTGTATAAAATACTGGCAGTAGATAAAAAGGGCAAGAAAGGTAGAATTAGCTGTTCAAAAACCAAGTGTACAGTTGTGCTCATCATCTGTTTACATAATGGACACAGCTTACTGCCACTCCAATTTGATGTCCTCCTCTCTCTGTTGTTGTAATCCCTCCTTTGGCCTGACGAGGGGGTAAGACTACAAAGTGTCCACATGTTCATGCGGTCTACCTCAGAAAAAAAGCAGGATCCAGTATGAGCTACATGTGCTTTGATGAGGCTGATGTCTCATGTGGAAGAATTTCCCATGAGCATCTGGCTTGCCACTTAAATTTCCTGCCTACTGGTAGAGCTGCAGTCCTGCTCAGCTTTTGAATATCCAGACACATGTGTATTTCAATGTGTCTTTTCACTTGTGGTACTAACAAAACTGAAGCTTCTGATAGTTTGACAACACTGTAAACTTGATTTTTGTCTTTTATTCAACAACTACAACTACATAAGGTGTCAAAACCTCAATAATCAAAAACTTCTAAAGGCCAACATATGCAAACGAAGAGCATTCTGTGAGCTGTTTATATATATCAACGGAGGCAAACTCCTCTGCCTACCTCACGGATGTTCTGAGAGTCAGAGAAGTGGGCAAGGTCTCCGTTATAGAGCTCTTGACTTCCCAGGTAGTCACTGTACTCTCCAGGCCTCAGCTGGCTGGGCTTGATGCCGTTGGCCTGGAGGAACTGCTGGTAGGCCACGCCGAACGCCTGACCGATAGCCTGGGCTATGACCTGAGCCTGGAAGGATATAATTAGTAAACTTAGTTATGTCTCAATATTTTACAATTGTACAATTATATATGTCCCTAAAATCTGAGAGATACATTTCTCAACACTTTTTACTAAACAATTTTCATTCTTTTGCATCATAATCACACATTTGGACAGCATGCAACTTATTTCATTCATATGAAATGAGTTTAAACGCTGTGGCTGTGAGGCCTGCGGTAACACAGCTAATTAGTTTCTAAAAGAAACTCTTTCTCCTATTCAGTCTCCTAAACTGGAGAACTGGGATGACAGCCAGGCCATTTTTACATTCAGGAGAACTCTCTGGCTGTCTGGGGAGGGAAACCAGGCCAAGCTGAAGCAGAAACTGTTGCTCAGCTGATACTGCACATTAGGTTCTGTCTCAGATACAACTTTGAAGGGTGCAAGACAGTCAAGATGTCTTCTAATTTCAACCTGAGAACCTCAGAGTGTTTAGCTTCTGCATCTGAAGGCTCAATACTACAGCTACTATGAAAATCATGGAAATCAGGACAGGAAGTAGTTTTATCTACAGACCACAGCAGCTGTTGAATAAAATGGTTCAAACAGCCAGACTGTGTTACAAGAGGAAATCAGCATTTGTAGAATTTGACTAAATCAAGTTAACTTCTCTTGGGAGTATTAACTGCCATAAGTATATTCATGCAGATATGATCATCACTACTCAGTAAATAAACAATTAGATCCTGTAAAGGTTTCTTTTCTCATTGAATGTATTTTAGAAACAAGATGTTAGTACAAACTTGTGAGCAAATGACTCACATCATCAGAGGTGAAGACATGGCAGATCATCAAATATTTCTTTTGTGGTCCGGAGGACGACGACAAGGAGGAGTTAAGAGGCGTATCACTGCCCTGTGCTTTACGGCTTGTTGTCTTCCTTCTTGCCATCAAAACCACAATTTCAGCAATGTCAGCAATGTAAGAGATCATCTGGAGTGGGTGATCCATCATTGCTTCCTGAAGGGAAATAGGACAAGATGTTAGCGATATAAAGGAAAGAGAGCTCAGGGTAAAGAAACGAGGATCATTTGATAAGCTTGTTACAATTTCCAAATCGTACTACAAGTTTAAAGACTGACTCCTCATCTTCCCTGTAGTCATTGGGTTAGATTCATTTAACAGCAATATGAAATTCAAGTAGACTTGAATGCAGACCATCACAGTGAACATTTTGTCTCTTCTATTTTTTTAACCCTTAAAATGTTTCAACATAGGGACTGTTTAGATGAAGTTATTTATGATGAATAACTGGAAGAAGTCCATACATTCTTTTGCTAATCTAGGGTCATCATTGTCGCATAACTATGATAAAGTGAAGAGCGAAGAGTTTTGCTGTGGGGGAGCTGGCAATGACCCACTTTACTTCTCATGACAATTCAAGTCCACAGAGGAGGAAAATAGACTCACTCTGTTGTTGCTACGCTGATATCACTGCAGAGCGTTCAAATCAAATCATCTTCAAATTCAATCTTACTGGGCCCATCTATGAGAGCTCAGCGAGGAGGTGAAAATGATAAAACATTGGATTAAGTTTATGGTATTTAAATAATATGTTCTGAATCCTGTATAGATTTCGGACAACAAACTGTGACAAATGGTGATGAATTGTGACACTTTTGGCACTAGGAGCTCCATTGTATCCATTAAGCGGACAGTATTCACAAGTGCAAATATATAAGATAAAATACTTGAAGATGCAAGATGCAAATACTTGCATTATAAGTATCTCCATCAATTCCTCTTGTCATGAAAATTAGAGCATCTCTGGGAGTGTGTTGCTCCAAAATCAATTCCACCAAATGACATGATTCTGAGCGGTGACCCAAAACTAACAAAAGGATGCACATGTATGTTAAAGAATGTTCATCTGTGATCTTTACAGCCTCTAAATGGAGGACCTACTTCGTTTTGGCTGTGCTACTGATACCAAGCCTCAAATTGTTAAACAAAACTAATAATCTAATGACAAACTCAGCAACACAGGAAGAGCGTTTCAAAACCACAAGGTAAAAACGAGGCCTCTGACTGAGTGATGAGTGAAACACACCTGCGTGTCAGCAGTAAGAACTTTGATCCGCTGGGTGGAAATAAACAAATCCACCTCCGTCATGGGCTGGGACTCACCTTCTGGAGCCTGAAGGAAACAATTTTCAGTATTATATCTATACTGGATCATCTACCTTTGTCTCAGTGAGCCAAAGGTTTTGTATGTCTTTTAAAAGAGAGGAAATACACCTTAATCCTATCCACAGCCTCCTGGGCCTGGGCCATACGGGCGTTTGTAGATGGATTCTTCTCCGATTTGAGCTGGGTGGAGCCCAGGTACTTGGCACCAAATATCACTCCTTCTAATAGGTCATCAGGGTCACATGGACCAGGCACTAAGAAGCAACATTAACTCAAGTGTGAATGTGACATTTGACATCACGTCATTTCAGATGAACAAAAGAAGGAAATAATTTACCATCTTTATAGGCAGGACGGTCATCAGCGCTCTGCAATGACATCAAGGAGAGACATTAATGAACGTACAACTCTTAGCAAAAAGCACAGCAAGGACTACAATTCTAATACTAAAGTATACAAATAAAAAACTTTGCTGTTAAGGTATGGAATTATTAATAACGGTGGTTTTTAGGCACATTGTGGTGCCTGATCGTTCTATTTGAGAGTTATTTTTGGATGAATCACAGAAAGTAGTGACAAACTTAAAAGTTATAAATAAGTCTTTCTCTTCTATAAAGACAAAAAATACATTCATGCGTTTCAGAAAACAACAACCACATTAACATCACCCACCTGCTCCCTCTCAGGCAAAGATTGGTCCTCTGGGGGCTCCTCTCCCAGCTTCATCCACACTGGCTCAGGGTACTCATCGTCAGGCAGGGAAGAAAAGGAGTCATCCCTGTGCTGCAGCTGTTGACCGTTCCCATAATGACCCCAGTATCTTTGGGCAGCCTCCTCATTGTACGAAACTGAAACTACAGCATCCACCTCACCTCTGTGGGGCAGGCTGGTGGTTTGGGGAGGAGGACCGATCTCTGTGCACTGCAACAATCCGAGCACATCTCTCTGGTGTCTTTCAGAGAACAACAACGCTGTGGTTTCAGTGCTAACATCTGTTGGCAGCGAATGAGCAGCTGGTTCCAGCTCCTGATTATGGGCAGGTTCCGGTAGCGTCCAGCAGCTTGGACGAGGTTCTTCTCCCATCAACTGGAGCTGGCTGAGCAGAGTGTGGAGATTGGCATGGTCTTCATCACCTAGTCTCTTCTCAATAACTGCAGCCTCCACTTCAGCAACTCTGTCCTCTGCCTCCTTAAATGACCCCTCCTCCTGTTCTTCCACAACCCCTGCATCCTGTTCCTCCACTTCTGTCTCAGCATCCTGGACTGATCCTGCATTTATGGCTACTAACTCCTGCTGCTCGGCAACAACAGGACTCCTAAATTCACTCCCATCCAAATGTGGCAATACTGGTTGCTCTGGCCTCTCCTCACACATCCGGTCAACAGTGGGAGGGAATTCTTGTTCTTCAAGTTCATCTGCTGAGCCCGCCTCACTGGAAGACTCAGACTTCCAGTCTAATGGAGGAGGCTCGATCAAGTTGAAGGAGTCCAGATCTTCCACTACTGGACCTGGTGGATCTGTGGTGCGTTCCTTTACATCTGCAGCTACGTTAGCCCCTTGATCAGGGACAGACTGATCAGAAGGCCAGAGGTCTGATTCCATTGTGTAGAAGTCTGTCAGTATCCGAGAGGCATTACAGTGTTGAATACTGCCAAAAGTCACAATGCAGTTTCCTTGAAGTTCCTGGATATTTCATTCACTCACTTTCCCTTTGTCTGAATGGCACTGAGCTAAGACAGAAAAAAACAACAACTCATGACTTACAGCCTTTTCGGACATTAAAGGAACATATTTATCAAAGCAAATTCAATGGACTCCATCCTCCCCATCCCTACATGTTACTCCCCAGTTCTACCTCCCCAAACTCCTCTCACCCTCCCCCACTAGCCATGATTGACAACTGAGGTAGATCATTTTCCCTGTGGTAAATTGTGGCATTTTAAAATAAAAAATTTTTTTTAGAGACATGGCATTTTTCATAATGAAGTCGTGGATTCCGATAATGATGACAATATCAGCAAATTCTTCCAGAACACACACACAAACATTTAAACAACCACAGATTTATGTCCCTACTGCCCTATGGCCAACAAGACAGAAAAGGCTCAAAGTGCAGAAACACATTGTCCCATGATACAAACAGATCCCATACGGAAAAGTTTCTACATCCTTTGTCAATGTATGGAATCGGTATAGTTTATTTAACTCATTTATCATTATGTGAACAAACAGCTTTCTTATGAACACAACGATCAGAGGGGATTCTTTGTCGTCAAACTTCAGTCAAAGATCCGCAGTACGATTAAGATGTCTAGTTAACGGATATATGGAAGTGAAACGCTTGCTGGAGTCGTATCCGGTCCAACTCCTCATTGTGATCGGTTTTCGTTTATAACTGGCCTTATTCGCTATCTGTGCGCTTCATGAAATAAGAAATGAAGGACAAATACTTCTTACAGCGTAAACGAGTCACAGCTTGCTCAACTTAGCTAGCCAAAGTTAGCTGTTCCAAGTGAGCTGTGTGATAAGTTATCAGCCAGGACAATTAAGAAAGTCGTAAATAAAACTTATTCTATCTCCAACAAAACAACAAAAGATAAAACCGGAGCCCTCACCTGGTATTTAAGTTCTCTCTCTGTTTCTTTGTGGCACAGCAGCTGACGTGCTTTGGGTTTTGAGGCTTTTCCAAAACTCTAGCTGTGTTTTCCTCGTCATGCTAGCAGCACAGACGCATAATCTGTGCGGATTTCACAAAACGTTCATTCAAAAGCCAAAAAACCGCTGTAAAACACACCACTTCCCAGCCATTGTTGCTGCCAACAGCATTTATGTCTTCCCCGACTGCCTCTGTGGCTGTACTGCATTCAGGTTCTCCCGTAACTCCCAGCATCACTCCATACGTAACGCTTTTCAAGAGAAATTATACAAGTTACAGTAGCGGAATGGGATCGAAAGGCCTCGTACAAAAAAAATAAAAAGGCAAAAATAATTTAGGACACCTTCTTAAAGATTCACGAGTGCTTGTATGCATCCCTTTGGTGCGTTTTACTTTGTTTTGTTTAGTTTTTGTCTTGTAGTACCTTTTGAGATTGGTTGTGCCATCACGGCGAAGCAATTTTGGATTGGAAATTTATGACAATAGGTGTGTGAATTTTTAAGTAGTTGCGCCCTCTCCATCGGCAGCATAAATATGAACATTCCCCCTGTAACTCAAGTAAGTTGTTATCGCGAATTCACCCTGAAGGCAGCGCAACTCGGAAAAGTCGCACACGTCAATGTTGAAGGGAGAGAATCCATGGACGAACCGGACGAGACCACGTGACCTACGAACTACCCGACATATTTTTTTAAATTACTATAATTTATCTGTTGTCTTAAGGCAAAAGATAAATTAAGATGTACGTTTTTATAAGAAACTTTGTCTATTTGTTCACTGTCTATATTTTGTTCACTTGTTGGAACATATACGCCTGAACACAAATCTTTTTTTTTTAATTATGAAATTTTTATTTTGTATGTTTATACCTTTTGTATATTAGTTAATAAAATTTTTACAAACATTTGCGAAAACATCTCTAAAGCCACGCCTCAGGTGAATTTCATTTGAATTGAATATAGCTAATTTAAATGAACGTATATATCTGTGCTTTAGCCTCCTTATTTAGGCGACGTCATGTTCGGCAGTCTCCGCTAAGTCACGTGGTCTCATCACGTTCCTTGTGCTCAATGTGGAACTTTACAGTCCCACTCAATCGAACGCTGCTAAATTGATCCAACGGGGAACAGAAAACGTACGTTAGACCGCATCAATTCATTCCCACTGTGATTTAAGTTCACATTTTCACAAAAACACATTTGCGTGTAACACAGATACATCGGAAATGTGTACGTTCCAAGACTGTGCTTTTATGCAGATTTACATGCAAAACTGCATGTAAATGCATCTCCCAACATCCACCACGAGGAAGAACTTACCTCAGGATTATTATTTTATCATGAAAGATTCTTGCAGCATCAAGATGAAAACCAAATCAAGTTGCAATAATACAGTTTACGAATCTTAAGACAAATTTTAAAAATTTAATCTTTTGCAACAACACGCCATTACAACATGAGTATTATCGTCTAACTTCTAAACCGTTTTCTCCTCTTAAGTTAAAACAGATTAAAGGACGCTGTTGCGGACGTGGTTAAAGCCCAGATGTGAGATATCTGGAGGGACAGACTGATTTCTACATTCACAAGTTCACAGTTTGAGCAGTAAGTGAAGTTTTGTCAGTATTTGCCTTCCAAATGAGATTGAGAACAAACACAGTCAAGTAACCAGCATTTGTTTGCTGTCAGTAAATACTCTATAACCATTGTTTAGCTTAAGCTTCACCTTTTGACAGGATTGTGTCAAAAATTGTGACACGTCTCAGGAAACTGATGCCTTATTTAACAAAAATAACATTTTCCTTGTTGTTGTTGTTTTTTTTTGCCTGATTCAGACAAAACCTCAACAAACACTTTTATACAGTTCTAAAAAGATTTCAACTGTACATGTTTAGGCTCCACTTACAAATTGGGGCTCTTAAACAAAGACTGATTTATCTCGTTGGAAGACAAGGTGACTGTCCATCGATTCCATTGATGTACATTATTTGCACAGTCCTTGATCCTGGATCAGAGCATCCAGACTACGAACTATTTGATTGGTCACTACTGTTGGTGTTCATCTGGATCAAGCCGATCAGAGATGAAATGGTGCCCATCAACCCCACCAGCCAGTTGGGGAATTGTCCCGCCCACAAGAAGCCAAGTGGCATCCAGTGAATGGCGTTGCTGAGGTCCGCCATGCTGCTAAGGAGGGACAGCAGCTCCCGTCTCATCTGGCGGCGGAGCAGAGATCGACTGTGGGAGGAAAACAAGTGGGTTTAGTCGGTGGACCCTGACCACACTCGGATCTTTTCCCACGCTGCTCTTGAGGCCATCCTAGATAATTTACAGTTTTTAGGCTTTCCATAAAAATGTGAAATCTACCACTGTGTCCACAATGACAACCGTGATCTGATTGTGTGTCCAGTTCAATCCATTCCTTGAGTTTTAGTTATGTTTAAAAGCATCACAACATAAGAAAGGGCACACGGCCGTGTTCGTCTGTGGATGGAGAACCTGGACCCACCTGCCACCGGCTCTGTCCCGCTCACATCTCTTCAGCTTCGTCTTCAGCAGCTGCAGAATTCTGACCGACCTGAGGCGTGAAGGATTCAAAGGAATGGCGATTATTGTGAAACTCCACAGCCTTACATTGGTCTGTAGTAAGATAGACAAACTTACCTGAGGATCCCCAGCAGCAGAGAGCTTCCCCACAGCACTGTACTGAGCACCCACCATTTACTTGACTTGGTTTTGATCAGCTGACTGTCGGCGGCCCAGGCGATGTGTTCGCAGGGGTAGTAGAGCTGGTCAGCCACGTTCGTCAGCACTGAAATCCAGCGCACGCCCGCATCCTCCTCCTACAAATGAGCAGACCCAAAACACAAGAACAAGAATGGACCTTTTGCCACCTAATTAAGGTGGAATTACGTAGCAATGGGCACCATGTTGTACCTTAGACCATATTCGAAGGGTCAAACTCAAGCGGCCAGCAATTACACCCTCACACCCTGTATAAATAATCGTGAGCTCATGCTGGTTGCCGTTTGTCGAGCTCACCTGGGCTCCAAGTCCGTAGCTGTGTGAGTAGGACAGCATGGACAGATCATCAAACAGCCTCAGCACCGTTCTGCAGTGGCTGAGCTGAGCAGAAAACAACAGCAAAGTCTTCCCCAGCCCGGGCGACGCCTCAGGCGCCGTCGCCCGAGAAATAAGGCCCCCCACCAGCTGAGAGCCATAGCACAGGGTCCTGATCTGTGAAGACGTAGGCGGATGGAAAGCACAGAGTCCATCAGGAAGAGGAGACGAGGTGGAGGAGAAGATGAGATGTTGAAATTAAATGATATCCAGCCCCAACAACCCAACAACAGACGTTTTACTAAACTCTGTGATATGGTTGGGCCTGTTTGCATGTTAATAATAAGGTAATAACAAAACAAAAACAACCCTAGACGTTGATACAGTGCCATCTAGTGTTCATACCTCGCTCAGCCGTCCACTATTGTAAATTTAGAGTGCAGGAAATTTGAGAATAATATGAAAACGTATTTCACAGCTCTGATTATAGAAATGTTCATACTCACAACTTTATCTCTCCCCCTGTAGGACTCCAACAGGCTGACCAGGCACGCTACAGATTGCTGCATGTTACACACACACACACGCAGCAAGATCAACTCACACGTAGCAACATTACCATCATACACGCACACTGATCGGTAAAGCACCGTAAACAGCTGCACAACATGACGGCCTCGATAGGGGAGGAAGACAACACTGCAAGCACTCTGGACTCCTGGACTTTGAAACAGGAAGTAAAAAAGGTGCACATAGACGATCACCGATTCAATCGATGGAAGAAACTTAAAATCTTCGTATTAGCCCAAAAGACTGCAGTGACGCGGATGAATACACAAACAAGTAAAAACAAAAAAACAGGAACTGTTGTTTTGGAGCATTTCAAGCCAAACCGCAGAGAAATCAGATGTTTTTATGGTTTTGTTTTGATGCCCATAGTCTCCAAAGGTACCGAATATACAAAGACGCATTCCAAGCAAATCTGTTTAAAACAATGAAAAATACATAGAGAAATTAAACGGAATTTAAAAGTGCTAATTACAAAATGAAAGCGTTACTGTAATGGTATCAACGTAAACATATTTCCCAGAATGCATCTTGAAATTTTTGGTATCTTTGGAAACATTTAACTTTTTACTACAATTTAAAATAAATCTTTAGTAATTTTGAATATTGGCTCTGGTGAATATTTAAAGTTAAAGACGTTAAATAACCAAACTAGTTTCAGCTGTTCAAAACTATTTGTCTAAAATGATGCAGTGTGCATTCTTGCTTGAAATAATCAAAGACCGTTATTTACTTTAAGAATGAAATCATTTGATTTGTATGGCTTAATGACGCTCTTATTTTTCATTACATACATACAACAAATGAGCATGCAATGTAGAAGACATGTAAAATTTCTGTAAATTCTAGAGATGTGATGAACAAAGACCTAAGATTCATTATACTATCCCTTAGTTTTTAAGCTGCGTCTTTATTGTGGATGTGTAATTTGACATTTTACACCTTTTCTCAGAATGCATATTGACAGCCTTGGGCTTCTCTCTAGAAAAATTTATTGTGATTGACCCATTGTTGGTTATGTTTAAGTTTAAGAGGTTTCAAAATAAATTTGTGTGCAGAATGATAAAAGTAAATCTAGAAAGTGAAAATAAAGAAGACTGAGGAAAATCAGTGGCGTCAATTTAAGGATGAGTCAAAGAGAAAAACAACTTTTATTCTGTGCACAAGAAAACACAGTACGGGGCAATACTGCTGGTACACCATGCAGTCAAGTACTACGGATGTGTTGTCGTCTCATGCAGCACGCACTGAACAGAACAGTCAACGGGAGAACACATGCACATGTGCAACAGTCTGACCAACCAATTTGTTCTGAAGAACAACTCCGGCTAAATACATCCCACAGAACACCTAAAAATGATGCAGTTGTCTTTTGTGTATCAAAGGGAATAACTCCATAATATTTAGCCACGTTAGAAAATATTTGATCAGGTTTCTTTACTGTAAACAACTGTGAGGCTGCAAAAATATTGTCTGTCTGCTCTGTTCAGTGATACAATTTTGTAAGCATGAACTTCTTCGGGGGGTCAAAATAATCAAACATCAACCTATTTGATGCCATTTAAACAAAACGCTCAGTGAAAGCTTGTACAAGGAAAAAAAAAACAAACCAACAAACACCCACATCCATGGTTAAGTGGAACCAACAACCTCAAAAAAAAAAGTCTTGATCTGTGTAACAAGTCCAGTCTGTGCTGGAAGTGAAATATTGTTCTGAATCCCAACAATATATTTTGTAATAATGACCTCTCCGGAGGCTCAGAAAATTGCTGGTGCACGTAAGGTCCAGCAATAATGCATTTGGAATTATTCAAACCACCATGTAACCAAAATATACACCAATATCTGTACAATGCAAAGACAGAAAACAATTGTTCAAAGAACACCTGGGTTTGGATCGAGCATGAGGCTCTGCTGTTTCGCTTTGTCTGCTCGTGTTTTAGTGTGTCACAAAATTCATGTCAAAATACATTTCTGCACTTTTACCCCCAATGTAAACGACACTACACAATAAAATAAAGAGGAGCAGGTCGATCAGCACAGTTTGTCTGACATGCTCGAAATACACAAGAGGATATAACACTTTCCAGATTCAAGTGGAGAATGAAAGTAACGATCCCAAAATAAATACCAAAGCGTTTCAAATGCACAAAAAGCTCGAGTTTAGCTGCTCTGCGATTCTTCTGGAAGATGCATGCTTTGAAGAGAGCAAATTACAGCAAGTCACAATGACATCATCATGCCGATTCAGTGTGATGCTGAAATGCAACTATGATAAGGCATCACAGATTCGAACCTCTGGGAGCCATAACAACACTGACTTTACATTTTGTAGTAACAAAGTTGAACGTGCGTCTTGTTCTGTAACATGTGCTGAACTTTTTTAGTTTTACTTGAGATGTTTATGTCAAGATTGTTTCATCAGCAGAAAACGACTTCACATTTTCATACTGAGTAAGATTATGTACAATCAGCTGACATCCAGTGACATTTTCAATCTCGGGACTATCGCTTACAGAGCACTGCACCGATACCATGGCACAAACTTGAGTTAGCTACTTCACGTCTTCAGTTGAGTCCTAAAGGATTGTTTAGTTTAGTCATATCTGCATAGTATATCAGTATCTTATAATTTGCGATGTTACGCTGCAGTAACTGGTTTCACGTAGATGAGAAACGATGCTTTGAGCATGCATTCACATCGCGAGGGACATGAACAGCAAGACAGTGTAGGTCTTTTAATTTACGATACTGCAGAGGAACTCAAGAAAAGTCAGAGAAACGATGGCCAGAACTCAACGTCTGACGACCATAGACCATTTTCATCCATCATGGCCTAATTGCTACTTATAGTTAGTTTAAAATAGAAGACACACGAGCTGTGCAGTCTCCCTCTTCAACTTTGAATATGTAAAATCTGAAGTTTTCACGGCTTATTTTGAATGAATTCTCTTGAAACCTGATTGGTGTTTGTTCGATCCCATGATCCCCTACAAACGGAAGTTGTGCAATGAAAGCCAGCGCCAAACCAGCAGCAAAAACATCTTGACCTGTTCTAAATATTGTAACAATAGCTTAGAGAGCGACTGACTGTTGCTCGCTGTGTGAATGAAGTCATTCTTATGTTCATCAACATCAAGCCTGTAGCTTTATCACACCACTGGAAGCTGCACTGTTCAGATCTAAACTGACATTTCGGGGTTGACAAAATTACTTCAGTCTCCTAAAATGTTTTTGTCCCTTATTTGGTCCGCAACAGTTCACACTCATTGTTATCAAACTACTCTTAACAATTGATTTAAAAAATAGGCATTTATAGAAAAGTCGAGACATAAAACCACATTTCATGATTACAAAAATGTTGGAGCCAACTTCCCACTTTATGTCCATTACTAAGTCATAATTTACAAATGTAATAAATAAAAGGTCTGATGAGAGTTATGTACAATAAAAAATTCAAGTAAACCCTGCAGCAATCAGACCAGGCTGTAAATGACTTTACAGTTCCTGGTTCCTCTGGCTCAGACTAACACTTGTGAATTTCCGTGGTGAGTTGTCACTTCCTCTGCTGTCTCTTCTGTGGGCTCTCCCCTCTGTGTACAGGCTTCTCTGCCGCTCTGTCTTGAGGACCAGCAGGAGTGGACTCCCCTGCCTGGCTGCAGCTCTTCTCGGTCGGAGGACATCCTGACTGTTGCTGTGGAGATGAGGTGACCTCCACCCGGAGCTCAGGTGGTTCCGGGGTGTCCTCGCCATCTGAACATGGCTCCCACTCGTCCTGCTCCTCGCTCTCCGTTGAGCCTTGCACAGCGATCTGAGGCACCAACGTGAACCTCCTCACCGCTGGCACTTCCAGCTCCACCTCCACGCTACACTGAGGATGGGTGACCAGCCAGGCTGTAGAGTGCTGCCCGTGCAGGGGTTGTTGTTGTTGGGCGGCAGGGCCTGGGTTCGTCACCGCGGCCATGGTGCCGTTCTTTTCCTCTGGCTCGTCGAAGCTCACCTCCTGCACTGCCTCCTGCTTCTTAAAGGAGTCACGCCGCTCCGATAGGTTGAGCTTTCGCATTACTACCAGCTGCTCTGATCGTTCCAACCCAGAGTCCCTCACTCTTTGACAACCGATGTAGCCCCCCAGCCTGCTGTAGTCGGTCGCCATGTAGACCCCACCGAAAGCCCCCTCTACCTCGGGGTCACCCTGCAGATCCCCCTCACTGTACAATGGCACTTCTAGTGTGTGTCTTCGGGGGGCATACAACTTTCTGTCACCATGGTAAGTACCAGACAGCCTCTCAGCAGACTGCACCCTCTTCAGTAGAGGTGATCGCGGCGGTTCAGCACTACGAGGCCGCACCACGTGCCTAACAATGGTGGGAGGTGACAGTGTTTTTCCATGGTATGAGTGAAGGGTTTTGGCAATGCCTGGAAGTGGAGAGGGTGAGCGCTGTGGGGAGAGTGGCAGGGCAGAGGAGGTGCTGGCCAGAGGGGATGGGGGAATGTTGCTGGTGGACTTCCGGCGGCCCACCTTGGTGTAGCGCTGAGTGCTGAGTTTGGAGCCCAGGCCGTGCAGGGAGCTGGGCCGGATGTGTGCTGCTGGGGATCCAGGAGAGCTGGAGCAAGGAGACGTGCTCTGAGGAGAGTTAGTGTCTGGGAAGAAGAGGAAAAACTATTTTAAATATAACTCACTGCCTCCATCAACCTGCCACTTTTTACTAACCACAAGTTTCATTTCATTGAAGCCCTGCTGAGCTCACCAAAGACCTGATGATCAGGTGCAGGGCTCCGGCAAGGCGTGGAGGGGCCAGGAGAGAGGCTGTGGGTTGGGGAACCTGGAAGACTCTCACTGGAGGAAACTGAGTGGTGGAGTCCAGAGGAGAAGCTACGGCTGCTGTGCATCACTGTGCTCTGCTTGGACAGCTTCTTCAAGATGCTCCGTCGCCTGTACGAACACAAAGCGACACGTGACCCCGTGAAGAGGAAGAACAGCACCCATGTTTTCCAGGACAGGCTGGTATTGCGTTCTCACCTGTCGTAATTATCTCTCCTCCTGCTCTTCTTGCTTCGGCGAGCCATCTTCCCTTTGTGTTTGGTTTTTCGCGCTGGACCAACTTTGATTGAAGTGTTCTCAAGTGCAATGGTCTGCAGCGTCACCTTTTTGCCACTCTGCGTAGTTCACAGAAAATCAGGGTTTTCATCGAAGTGAGCATTTAAGTAATGAATTTGCAAGTCACAAGTAAATCTTGACAACAATTCTCATGTCAAGTCACAAATCGAGTCTGACAACCAAAGCCATAAATCAGTGATTTGAGCCCTCATCTTCTTGGCAAAATCTATCAAAGAAACAGCACATAACTAACGAGCCAAAAATTCAAACACACGCAACTGTCTGAAAATGTTTCCGAGGGCATCACTGCCACAGCAGCAGGGGATGAGTACCTTCAGGAGCAACTCAATCATTTCGGTGTGAACCAGGCCTTGGACAGACTCTCCGTTTATGTGGGTGATGAGGTCTCCAGTGCGGAGTCCTGCCTGGTGAGCTGGGCTGTTCTCCTCCACGCTCTGTTAACAGGGACAAAAAAAAAGAAAAAAAAGAAGAGGAATTTCAGTTCAGTTGACATCTGCATATTTGATAACATCCCACTAAAACACATCTATAGGTCAGCTTTCAAATTTAAGTTTTTCAAACTGCTGTACAACCAATCTGTAGATAATTGATTATGTAAAAACAAATAGCATCTTTCTTTGTAGATCATTACTCTACTGCTTCTGCACTGAATTTCAGATCGAACAGTGAGGTTGTCTTGCAACATGGAAGATTAATTCCAATACAGCAGAAATCCTGAAATTTACCCATGTAGTAGTTAGATTTGTATATATAGAAACACAAAGAGTAGATTATAGTTGAGGATACCCACCGACACCATGTGATGCACCGTATAGACGTCACTGTCGCCCATGTACACCCGTATGGCCTGCAGTGTGAAGCCATACTTCTTCCCTGAGGTGTGGATGATGATGGGAGGCCTCACGCTGCTCGGGCTGAGAGACAGGCTACGGCTGGGGGAGGAGTCACGAGATGAGGGGTTGGAGGACAATGACCGGGGGGAGATGGGACTGGGCTGGAGGCCGCCAGGCGTGTCATCTGAGATAAACAAAGGACTTTTGTGAATTTGTCAACAGGTTACTTCACAGCTTCAATACTAAGTTACAAGATTTATTAATAAGAGCTTTTCTCTATATTGTGTCAATTTCTACTGTGGATAAAACTGCAATTGTCTGATGCAAACCCACCTGAGGTGATGATGAGAGACAGAGCTGAGACTGAGGCTGATTTGGGAACTTTTCCTCCGCAGGGAAGCCTCTTTCTATCTGGTGTCTCAAGCTGCCTAGTGGACTGCTGAAGGCCGCAGGACTCCTTGGGTGATGAGTGTTTGGCCCCAGTGCTGTTACTGCGAATCCTGATCCTCCGAAGGTTTGAAACGACCACCTCAGCTACAGTTAAAATTGAAAATTCTGAATACCGGATTTGATCAAAATGCAAAGCATCCACAAAACCTTTGACTCAGACACACACACCTATAGCTTGTAAACAAAACAAACAGCAAAGCTCACTATTTTTAATTACTCCCACTTCAAAGTCTTTTATCGTACTAGACTTGGAAAAAACAGCCAGATTGTCTCAGAGTACCTTCATCGTCAGTAGAGAGGGCGAAGCGAGGCATCATCTCCAGGCTGTGAGTGCTGCTCATCACCAGAGGACTGGTGCTCCTCTCTGACTGGGAGGAGCAGGAGGGGGGCCGAGGGTGAAGGCTACAAACAGACAAGTTGTAAAAGCAAAACAAATTGTGGATTTGAAAACATTTTAAGATCTTATTACACAAAACTGTTCTCACTTCCAATCTGTCCCATGGTGCATGCCTCATTTGTATACTGCTACCAAAATCAAGTCATTCAACAGAAACTGGAGGAAACACTGCAAAAGCTGGGTTTGTGTGTTTTTTCCAATAGACTTCACCAACGATTTACAGACAACACGGATCTATACTAACTTGCTAATGTACAGCTATGTAAAGGTCCTTTAATATTGAACAGGAAAATAATCTTATGATATCTAATACTTGTGTTTACCTGGACATGAGTCCGGTGTGTTTGTGCTCTGTGCTCCCCTCTGCTGGACATGGTGAGGGACTAAGCCCTGCCCCGTCGCCGCGGTCCTCCTTGTCCTCACTGTGGCTGTGGTCAGAGGAGAAACTCAGGTTGGACGGCGTTGCCAGATACTCTGTGCTACTGTAAACCTGAAAGGTGCAACAGGAGAGAGGCAGAAAAGAGTTTAGTACCAAGTATGCAGGCTTTTAGCTAATGTAACTGAGGTAACGATGTCAAAGCTCAAACGCAGATACACTCCTTACTTTGCTAAAGCGATGGGACCAGGAAGAGAACTGTCGTATTTCTAAGGAAGACTCTTCATCATTGGTTTCCTCATCCTCATCAGAGGCCAAATGATGATAGCGTTCGGAACGAGCTGAAAATATGAGATTAGTTCGATAAAGCATGTGGTAGAAAAAACTTTATTTAAGCCTGCAACCAGGAATTTAAAACACGCAATACTTTTACAAGTGGCTGAATAGTAACCTACTGTCAAAGTAGCTGGTGTCATCCTCTGCCTCCAGCTGAGGGATGAATTCAGCTTTCTGCCTCAGGAGACCGTTCCAGTCCAAACCCAGGAAAAACGGATGCTGTTTGACCTCCGTGGCCCCACCTACAGCCACACAGAAATTGCAGTCATCGATTAATTTCTGAGCAACTGAAAAGGTTAAATTATTACATGCCCTAATCTTGATGAAATAAAATAAGTTTGTAAAGTATATCCATGCAATAATTATAATGTGTCGATCCACTGTAAACTCATGAGTACCTGTTCCCAGTCGGTCTAGAGGGCTTTGTCTTAGCAGGTGCGTAATCAGGTCCTGTGCATCTGTAGGTAAGGTATCGTCTCCTTCTGGCCAAATGATGTCATCTGCAAACCAAAGAAAACACCACAGAGGATCACATCTTAAGACAATAGATACTAAAGCAATATACAGCGTGTCAGACGTCAGATTAGTGTGTGTCAACCCGCAGCACTACTGTTTGTTTTGTCAAAGTATGATGTAATTTTCATTTCCATCCATCTTGAATAACGACTGCAGGCAACGATCGAAGCGCTTCTGAATTCTTATATGGCGTGTTTAGGTCCAGCTACTAGGTTTGAATATCAAGCTTTTTCTCAGGCATGTCATTAAATGTTTCTAAAGTTTGCAGACAGCTGGTGCAATTACTCTCTCATTCTCGTTCTCTCTCTTACCACTGACTACTTGTCCAAACAGCTCTTCAGGTGTGTCTCCAAAAAATGGGACGCAGCCAACCAAGAATTCATAAAGGATGACCCCCATGGCCCACCAGTCCACTGGCTTCCCATAGCCCTGCCTGAGGATCACCTCTGGAGCAATGTACTCTGGAGTACCACAGACCTGGACAAGCAAACCAGATGTGTTACGACAAATGCTGAATAAATATTTGTAATACTCAGACCGATGGTTCATTGAAATTAATTTAACCGTCTCACCTGTTTGTCGAGGAACTCCCTGGTGTCTTTTTCGATGTGACCCTCGTACAAGTTAGTGGTCATGTTCATCAGGCCAATTTTAGACAGGCCAAAGTCCGTTAGCTTGATGTGGCCCAAGGAGGTAATCAGCAAACTGTTGTGGAAGTACATAAAAACATCAACATTGATTCTTTTTCTTTTGTCGTTTTTTGGTCTTGTTTTATCCACTTTGTACAAAAATTTCACAACTATCAAAGGAAGACTACAGGTTAAGGTATTGGTAGAGATAGTGGAAGTGTGCGCTTACTTGTCAGGCTTGAGATCACGGTGCACAATGCCATAGTTGTGAAGGTATTCAAGAGCAAGGACTGTTTCCGCAAAGTACATCCTTGTCATTTCCACAGGCAGTGGGCCCATATTCTTCAGCAAGTTGGCACAATCTCCACCTTAACCAGATACAAACAGAATAATAACAGCCATTTTGTGGATTTATAACCAACATTTTCCTGAATTTTCCCATGGTGCCATTGACTCCCAATGTAGGAAGTCAATGGAAGACTGCCTGCCTTTCCATACATTACCTTCCACATATTCCATGACCATGCAGAGGTGACGTCGTGTCTCGAAAGAGCAGAACATGGAGACGACAAAAGGGTTCTCGGCAAAGGTTAGGATGTCTCGCTCCACAAATGCCTGCTGGATCTGATTCCTCAGCGCCAGGTTCTGCCGATTAATCTTCTTCATAGCAAAGCGCTGCCGGGTCTCTTTGTGTCTGACCAAATACACGGCCCTGTAAAAAACACAAACTATTTTAGACTCATTTTGTTTAAGCTGAAAAAGTTAAAATGCCTAACGTTGCCTTTGGTGACGTCGTAATGAAATCAACTTCCATTTAAATTTCAGTCATTTACAATTTCCTCTTTTCTTTATGTCTTAGCTGTTCTTTCTGATTATTGAGGCGAATTTTGTGAATTGTGGGTCTTGGTGATAAAGAAGACAGAATGAGACAGACTGCAATGACATTGATAATGAAAAACATTATCTTTTAATTCAAATATTAACTATAAACCAATGTGTCTCCTTACCCATAGGCCCCATTACTGATGAGCTTGATGGTTTCAAAATCACTTTCCAGAGGTTTCCTCCGAGTTGGAGTTACCGTCTGAGGGCCTTTCTTCTATTATAATGAAAGAAAAATGAAAGAAGAAGAAATGTGCATGTTATGGTGCATGTCTCTGCCGGTGTGCTGTTTATAGCAGGTATACCACCTGTTCCAACAGTGAGTATTTACCTCCACAGTGACATCTGACTCCACTGACACAGACGGGCTGTTGTCGTACTGGTTAAGTTGTACCATGTCTAGAAATGACAAAGAGCCATTGTTAGAAATTAGAGCAAAGAATCCAAACAGTCATAATTGAGTCTCCAGCTTTGTTGCATTATGTTCCTACAGTGAATTTTTTTAGTGAAATTAACTGTATGTATATGGAAGCACTGCACTTTACACCACCAAACTGCTGTATTATTGTAATTTTAGTCAATCTGAGGTTTGGTTTCTGTTGTAAATTAGCTATAAAAAATATACATTGCCTTAACAAAAACAAAGCTTTAGTATACATGTTAACATAGTAACTAATTCCACCAAGCTGGTCCTGAACTTAACAAATCTGAATTGTTTGTTCATATCTATTCTAGGATGCAATCCGAATTCCATACCAGTATGAGGGGTCATCCCAAGACATATGAGCAGGCTAACAAACAATACAAACAATATTTGTTTTTATCCTACAGGCTCTGTTGTTGGTTTCTAAGACATTGGAGCTGTGTTATGTGCCCTCTAATTTTGTCTGAGCTTCTAAGGTTCGCAGTTTGTTTCCATGGTTGCATCCAATTGTCCTCAAAGCTAGCATTGTTCATACAAGCCAGGGACCTAATATCCACTTGGAGTGCCACGAGTGACAGTGATGAAACACAGGTTGTGGTAATTCTGTGTGGTCGAGACTGGAGCCGAGAGGTTTCATTCCATGCAGTATTTTCCTCTTCAGAGTGGTTACAAAACATCTTAGGAGACTTAAAAAAATCCTTTACCTTCTAAAGGGTCCCGTGTCAGACCCAGCTGGCTGATGATGTACCGTGGGATGTCAGTCTTGACTCCCTGACCGACTTTGGCATGTCCTTCTGCTGCCTCAAGTAAATGATAAAACTCCTCGGGGTCAAACTCCTGTCAACGGAAACCAAATCTCATTAATGTGAACTGACTTAGACTAATCACAGAGCAGCCATTCAAAGATATCGCCCACACCTCCTGCCAGACTGAATTCAAAGCAGGAAACTGTCAAGTGTGTTAATTCAAAAATGATCACCGTTATATTCATTCTACAGGAGAATAAATCTCATTAAAATCTTAATTTCAGTCCTGCAGCAACACAAACAGCTATCAAGCAGTTTCAATCAAAACCAATCTAATTTTCAATTAAAAGGAGATTTTCTCCTCATCTTACCAGGCACTCAAGGAGTCGAGCTGGCCGGGAGATAATGATGAGGATCTTCCTCACCAGTTGGGTGATGATGGTCACCTCATCACTTTCAGACCGCTCGAACGCCTGAAACACATTGGGGTGGAGCAACAGAAAACTTAAGTTTCGTTTTAAAAACAGGTTAATCCCAAAGCAATGACTTGCAGGGAGGAGATCTTCCCAGATTACTCATCCACCGCTGTTCCTTCAGATAGTGATAGTGACACACATCATGATGGGCATTAATTAAAATATCGTCCGATAGAAAAGTTCATTTTAACAGCTGCAGATGGAAATACAAACTAACCTAAAAAAACCATACTTTTGCTTCCTCAAACCACTGACACGGGGATCAGAAACAAGTGCTAAAATGAAAGACGCAGGGTTTTCTTTACATCCACACAATATTAATCCTGATTTTGCAATCATCGTCATTGATGAAGGTAAACGTGCTATGAGAGCCTTATTGTGGACACATTTTATGGGTTCTGTCCACCCCGATTGACAATGTAGACTCTGCTTCTTAAAAATGAGTGATGAGTCACAGTTTGAGCACCAAGTCTCGGGGCACCCATTGTGTGCTGGCCTGACAGGGTTAACAGTGTGTGACCGCATTTGTTCCACTGTATGTGAACAGACTTATCTGTCCAGCTGGAGACATGGCGAATCAGCAATACTTCCTGTCTGATAGCATGCAGGGGAAGCGGTTGGCATAGAAACACAATAGACAAAAAACAAACAAACAAAAGAAAGTAGCTAATTTTCCATTGCCAAATCTACAGGGTGAGTCTGGGTTTACCTTGTTCATTCAATTACCTAATTGAACTAAATTCAATTAAAGAAACTAATCACTATTATGAACACTACTGTGTCTTAAGGCTAAAGTTAACATTTTCAATAAATATTGGAAAAGAATTACTGGTTCGAGTTATTCTTCTTCATAATATATCTATTATCAGCCTGTCAGCGAGACTGAACCGGCTGTCTGAGACCAGACAGTAGGTTTCCCCACCTCGTGAAGCAGCTTTTCCAGCTTCTCCTGCAGTTCAGCGAAGTAGCGGGAGGTGACCAAGCCTTTCTGGGACTTGTCCAGGCAGTCTCTGACCAGCTCCACCAACTGGTGCTGGATGAAGCCCAGCACTCCGTCAGCCAGCGGCAGGGAGCTGTCTGGAGAGCAGTGGGTGACGATCTCAAACAAGCGCTCCTCCATCTGGGCTGTGGCCTGCAGGGAGGAGGACACACACACACCCAATTAAGTGAATTAAAGAAACAGAAAGCACCATTTTTACTTTAACAGTTCGATGATTGGAATGGTACTATTTGCGTAACAGAACTAAGGATTAAAAAAGTCTTGGCATTAAAAGACATTCCCACTTTCTATCCATTCAACAACAATGTTTCAGAAGACTCCCCTGAACCCTTTGTTTGAATGTGAAACAGCAACTCAGCATTGAATGGTACTATTGAATATTAATGGCATTTCTTCAAGATTCTTCAAGAATTTCAGTACTGTTTACAATGTATCACCTGCATAAGTGCTGTGTGTTCACTTCTGGTAGTCGTCATGACACTTCTTATCAACAATGGCAAACGTAAACTCCAAATTGTCTTTGTTTGTGTACATTTCTTTCCCATTAACACTAAAAAAGAACCTTGAGTTGACCTCTTGCATTCAATGTGCGTCTGCTTCACAAATGCTTGGACTAGTCACAGTACTGCAAAAAATGTGATACAGCGTCATGATTTCATCAACTGCATGTGTAGAAATAGATGAAACTTCAGACCTCTATCCCATACCTAACGCTCAACTTTTAACAGCGTTGGCTGTGGCGTTTTGCAGTGTGTTTGAGTTTGTGGTAAAGACTGAAGCTACAGCTTTGAGATGCAAAAATATTTAATGTGTGCTTAGGCTTAGGTTCCGGGAAAATGCAAATCACAGAAGCCGGGAGCGAGATCTCGCTGGAGAGGAGCTATTTGCGTTGGTCTTGGGCATGGGAGCTGTATTTTGCATCTGCTCCTCACCAAGCTGCTGCAGCCTGGTATGCTTGTATGCATCCTGTAGATAACATCGAATCATATGTCTCTAAAGCTGCTGCACAGTCAGGTGCAGTGATTTCCAATAAGCCAGTAATGGTAGGGGAGTACAACACCATTGTATGATGTAAGACATGGTGCATGGTGTCACCTCACTGACTTTGACTGTGTTAGAATATAGCATCCCCGGTAATCAGTCTCTGCATCAGTTGTGTTCACTTTAATTGTTGCATGGCAACTTTGTATAAACGTACTGCGAAAACACTAGGGCAATCGATGTTGTCACTTTGACCCCGTTTCACAGTCAAATGCTGCCAGTTCAGTTTCAGAAGAGCTCTGTGAACCATCGAGTGTTTCAATGGCAGATTAGTGGATGTGTTCAGTGGGACGTCTTCAGATTACAGATCTTGCGACGTGACCCAAGCCTGAGCGCTGGAGGTCCGGGACGCAACCACGCCCAAAGAATTCGGATGAGTTATTAGGGTTTTGATTGTAGAGCCATTTTAATGGAATCAGGCACACTTTATCAGGTGGTGCTCATCAATGCATAACGGGTGAACAAATGCTGGCAACAGACAGATTGTTTTCTTAACAATACATACCTTTGGAAACCGCTCTCTGTAAACGTGGTTCATCATGACTATCTCGTTATCAAAGGAAACACTTGCTCGCCCAGGGCTGCAACCAAAGGAAAATAAATAATTAGCACTTTTGATGGCAATTCAACAGATTACAGCATTTGCTGAGTCACATAATGTGCATGTGCATAATGGAGAATGTGCAGGTTATGTCAATGGGGCCAGGCTATTGCTTCATGAGTTTCTCAGAGAAATACAAAAAGTTAACTCACTCCCAAAACAGCTGCTCTGATCATTACACATGCTTTTTATTTATCGATAGCATATCTTCATCAGAACAGGGGGAGCGGGCACCGTATCACATGCGCGCAGCCTCCGTCAACCCTTTTTTTGTCAGCAAAGATGCCTCTATTAGGAGTGGATGGCAGAATGAACAACACCTCTGCAGCTCACCATGGCTCTCTGCTCCAGCCCACACCCACGCCCACGCCCACGCCCCCGTCCACTCAGCTCTCCCAGCCTGGTCTCCGGTTCAGCAGTGAGATCCCTGAAGCGCTCTGTTCGCTAGCACGCCCACACGCAGCGCACCATGGTGCCGGAACACAGAGCTCTCCTCAGGCATCGCACAAACAGCACAGAGCCGAGCCAACAGACAAAAGCTGTCAGCATCACACAGCTCTGTGTGTAATCAATCAGCTTCACTTTAGGTGCCCAGTGTTTGTTCATGCGCAGACATTTTGACAGCTTGCAGTCTGTCAGTACATGCTGGCACTCAAGACTACAAAGACAAAAGGCCTTCTGAAACAGACCGTCCCTTTGGAATACCTTTCCCACTGCATTTAATCAGCAAAACATACGAAAACCAACAGCTGTTTGGACAGATTATGATGACAAATATGTTGCACCACTGGGACAACAAGCTGTGAGTGTTATCTTTTAACAATTCTGACATCTCAGACAGCATCTCTGGCAAAACAAACAAACCATCTTCAAAGGTTCTGGTGTGGCTGCTGGACAGGTAACATTGCAGAACCTGGATCCTTTGACAGAGAAAGTTATTTTTGCAGGGGTTCCTTGTTTTCCCCGTGACCTTTTGGCTGGGTCGGCCCTGTAAAGTTCCTTGAGGCATTGTATGTGTTCTTAGGCTATTCAAATAAACTTGAATGGACTTGAAAACCCTTATTATGACAGGAAATCATAGCATGAGCGGTCTGGACAGTCGAGCATTAAACTCACTGTAGGCCCATGACCGCTGGTGCAAAACATTCCATTCATCTTCCTAACGAATGAAAGAGAGAGAAACTGTACATAATCTACAAAATGATCACAACATTTGGATTAAGTGCAATGGTGACTGGTGATTATATAATGCATAGATGGTAAGACTTTACAAACTTTAGCCCGCACCCTCCCAGAAGGTTCTGACTGACATGGTTGTTTCTCCATGGATTCACTGCTAGAATCTGAGATGTATGAGTGTAACTGAGAGGTCTTCAAACGAGCTATGGGATCGACTCTAACACGCACTGGAATCAAGTTGTTACCTCAGGCTCCGAGATCGAGGTCGTATGACGGTGGAGGGCCGCCCATCCTCGTCGGTCATGCTGTCCGAGCTGCGAAAGTGCTTGAAGAGGAAGTGCAGCTCATCTTGCGTGGGCTGGGAAGGAAGTTGGTGAAGGCGCTCCTGGGAGGAGGAGGACGACTGAAACAAGAAGATGGGATTCATTGGGAACGTATTAGCTTCTCAGTTCAAACCTTAAAATGTGGCTGATGTGAAAACACCGCAGGACTGCTTTTACATTTTTGTTAAATATTACATAATACATGATTAAGTGTTGAGGCTGAAAGTCTTCCTACCATGTGCCAGCCAAAAGTATGGAAGTAAAAAAGTATCAAGTATTGATACTGATGACATGATTTACTTGTTTAACTTATATTTAACCAAACAGAGGCATCATAATTGACATAAATAACATATTTTCCATGTCCACTGAGGCATTGAGTGCACTCTTCTAGTTGAACAGCCCATGGTGTACATCACTGGCAATCTGTTCAATTTTGTGGGCCATGTGTGCTGAACAGATGATAAAGAGGGACGGCATCTGTGATGTCTTTCGAATGCGCTGGTATAAAAAGGGCATTGAGGACCACTGAACAGGCCTTTTGTCCCGGCTGACCTCTGGGCCTGTGCCCCAGCTGACCCAATAAACTTCTTAACAAAAGCTGCATATGGTTTTCACCACAAACTCATCCAACAGTGGGACCCTTTGATGTCATCGCCCCTCAGCATTCCACAAACTGATGGAAGTACGACATTAATACATACAATTATACAATGAGGTGTTCAATATTTTCCAAACATCTGATTACACTGGCATTCTGGAAATTAAAAACAAACAGAATGCTAACCATAATCGCATTTAATCTTTTGTGACAAACATTCACGATAACAAACATAGTCAACGTGAGAAAAAAGAATCTGCGTTTAGTAGGAAAGCCGCCGGAAAACAACATCACAACATTTAATTCACTATCATACTCAACCACGATACACACACTCCTCATTGCATCGCCTCTCTCGCACGCATATACAGTCTGGGAGAATGACTCATTCAAACAGATGATGGAGGAAAACAATTAACAGTTTGTCATCACTGCCTTGGCTGTCACTCTCCGTCGTTGCATAATCCAATGTCCTATTTGTGCCGAGTGAGGTGTTAGAATTGGGGTGCCTTGTGCCGAGCGGGGAGGATGGCGGCATGCTTTGATGACTTACTGAGACAGTGGAGCTTGGCGGATTGGTTCCATAACCAGAGGAAGGGAGCGATGCCAGGGACCATCTTCGGCCTTCGGCTCTGAGGGAACAGAGATGCTTGTTACATAAACCTCAGCACCATGAATTTTAGTTAGCATTTCAAATGTAAAACTTCTTACATAAGAGACGACCGCATTCCCCTAAGGGGTGCGCAACATTGATATCTACTAATCATTGCAGCTCACTGGCTTCGTCCAATATGCAATGCTTTGGAAAACTGAGATAAAAAAAATAAGTATGTCTCCTTTTTGTCAGGTGGTGCTTTGTTTGTGAGTAACAAACAAAAACCCACAAAACATGATGTAAGAATTTCAAGAGGCTACCTGTCAGCACGAGCCAAGTGACTGATACGGCAGCAACAGAGAGAAAGAGAAAAGCAAAGAGTTTCAGTGAGCGAGTTTGCAGAACATCTCAGTGCATCCTGATTTACTCCGTAATGTAATCTTCACAGTTACGTAAATGTTCCTGTGCCCCCTGGCAGTCAGTTGAGGGATTCATCCTGACATTGTTTGTTGTTGTGCCAAATTTCATTTATGCAAGTAGACGCAGTAGCACCCAGAGGTAATTTGAGGTTATATGTATAGAAACAAGGAATACGTCATTCTTCAAATTAGCCTCAAAATCGCAAACAAGAGTTGAAGAAAATTTTTAAAAAATTAAAACTAAAAATTTTTTTTTTTAACAATTAGATTAAATCAAATCCAGCTCGTTGTTTTAAATGTAAGGATGAAACGTTGCACGCAGACATCAAAGTGACCACACAGCCACAAGTCTGTCATGTTATTGTAAACTGTGCCAGCATTGGCAGAAACTCTGGACCATAACTGAAAAGTTGACTGCTGATATGACTCATGCCGACAAACTCGTGCAGATGGATGAAAATTCACACAAAAATAAACTCAAAAACAAACTCAAAACAAAAGGTAACAGTAGCAGTTTCTTGTTGCCAAACTGTATCATGGAAAGTTAAGTAGTAAAAAGTATAACAAGATGCCTGAGGATAGGAGAATACCTAGTTACAGATAACTGTAAAAAACTACATCTAAAATGTTTAACAGTCATATCACAACCAAGATAATTACCAAGTGAAAGTAGTCCACATCCTAGATCAGTCTAGATTTAATAAAGCAAACGCCTATGGTGAATGAATGGACGTTGACGTCAATGTAACAAAACAAAGACATCTCATCACCTAAGTCAATGTTTGTTTTCACTGCTTATGAATCTTCACTAACTCAGCGCACACGAAGGACTGAACATTTGAATGAAATGAATCCTCATTCTTGATTATTTTTGTGTGAAAAACAAACATACAGACGAATTACGGGGTAATTTATGGGGAAAATCATTGAAAAACGACAGATGATGTACCTTCGAGCAAATGGGAAGTTGAGGCAGGCGGTGGTTGACACATTTCGTGGGCTGTCTAAGGGGCTGCTGGCAGCTGAGAGAGGCAGGACACAATTACCACCAATGCTACTGCAATAATAAACAAAGTACATACAAATATACAAACATGTGGCAACAAAGGATAAATTTCCAAATTCCAAAAAGGATGAAGGGCAGCCAATTAATGCTAGAGTGGAGGGGCCACCACAATACAAACAAAGGCAAACCCACTGGCTGACTATCTAAAACCATCAAACTCTCTCTGTAGAAACCAGAATAACTGCTGAATAAGAAAGTTTCGCTGTTTAGTTCATTATGAATATGATCTGAATCAGGATGCAAAGATACACGGGGACGATGGGACCACTTTTCAAACCTGCTGGAATGTTGTCAAGGTTAACGGAGCGTGCACTGGATCTTACCCGTGTGCAGTGAGAGTGGCGAGAGAGGCCGGGACAGCGTAGGTGAGGGCGTTCCAACGCCGAGGCTCTTCCTGTTGCTGCTGCGACAGCTGAAGGAAAAACAGATGAGAAAAGTGAAGTGACTGTAAACCTCATCACACTCGCTATATGTTTAAATGTACTTATACTAAATGTTTAAATGCGCTAAACAGACTACACTGCGATGAAAGCATAAAATCAGCTTTTTCAAACGTCTCGGGTACACCTTAATGTGAATGAAATAAGCACAAATTGAAGAATGCTTGGTCACAGTAACAGCGAGAGATTATGCCACTTTAAGTTGATTTGTAGTGTACGTCTTTCCTCTACATGCATTTCCTCAATGTGATTATGCAAAACGTCTTGTATACTCAGAAGAGTCGACTTTGTGTCAACAGTGAATTCTGCTTTCCTTCCTCAAAGTTTTATGGGGTACAAAAAATGTTGCTTACATGTACATCATAATGACCACCTAGTGGTGAAATACAGGTGGCTCTTCCACAATAACAAAGGAGAAAGTCCAACCGACAAACAAATAAACCAGAATAAAATCAGTATATTACAGTGGAAACAGCCTGTAAGAAGTTATTGTATGTGGAATCCTGTCAACTATGATTGGACAACTACAAAACCCTACATCCTTTTTTCTATTTTGGGAATATTTGTCAAAACTGTCAAGACTCTAGACTGAAGTGCTGTCTTACTATCATTTCTTGTTTTCAACATATTAGTGACCTAAAGCTATCACTAAACATCAAGGTTGCTACTGCATTACTGCTGCACAGATAAAGATCACAAAGGGAAAGAAAGAAAAAGCTGGGAATTGCTGACTCCATAATGACAGTTTCAACCTTTGGTGCATCTATCCATAGATTTGTTTTATTCAATGCTCTACTGTCTCTGTCCAAATGTGTGTGTTTTCCCTGTAGAATGAGTACACTTAAGGAACAGCCTTAATGACAGTGTGACAGATTAAGGTGTCCTTCAGTGGCAGTGTAGGTGCACACTGATCTCAAAGGTATACAATACACCTGTGCTTCTTTGCAAACAACAACATAACAACATGTCAACATAAAAACCATCTATCTTTGTGACTGACAGAGAGACTGTGTGAAAATCCCATGTTTACATGGGCAGGTATTTATCAGTGTACATACCGCAAGAAAGCACTTGGTTACAAACGCAGCTCTGAAAATGTAGGTGTTACAGGGCATCAGTCATATTTAATTACTCTACTACGGGAAAAACTGTCGCCCCACCCTGTGTGGGTTAATGATGAGATTATTTCTGCCTGAGAAATGTTTGTGACTGGAAGTCTGTATCTGCACGCAAATATGTGACACGCCAACATGGCCTGACAGAGGAAGCAGGAAAACTGGAGAGTGCCAAAATAAAAAAGGAGAGCCTCCAGTCAACAAGGGAGTGTGAGCATCAAAAACAACAAGCCTAAGCTGAAACACAGATGTTCGGCACTGTGCGTGTCGTAGCCAAGTAATCCCCTCGTCAAAGTTGGCCACTGACGTTCAACCGAGCAGATTTTACTGACACCAGAATGAATAGTGCACAGTGAAAAGGCCACAGTTCATTCAGTCTGAATGCCTGCAGCTTATAAACAGTGTTGACATGTGTTTGCCTTCCAATAAAAAGGCCTTAACCCTTATGTAACACTGATCAGTGTGATACTACTGACTGCAGCATCCCTAAATAATCATCTCATATGGCTGTATCCAGTTTTGGTGTTACCTAAAGCCCTGCATATACTATCGAAAGGACATGGACGTGTACATGACCTTCACCACATACTATAGACTGAGACTTTATGTCCCGCAGATACATTCAGCGTTGCAGCATTGTGCGGCGGTTATCTATGTTGGGGAAAACAGAGGCACTCCCCTTCCATTCCAGCTAATATATATATATATATATATATATACATATATAGAATTGCCAGCCATTTGTTGTTGATGACCGGCTAGGTTCAGGATCAGACTATCGATCCACCTCAACAGGTTCCAATTTATGACAAGTTTACTAACTGCTGCTCAAAGATTACAGGACGAGATAGTAAAACAGTTCAGCTCAGGTTGCAGTGAAGTTTTTAGTTACGTTTACATGCACAGAAAGGGTCCAATGTTAGTGTAACTGGAACAATTAGTCATACCAAGATACGACTGTAAATGCTAAGTCTGATTAAGACCATAATCAGGCTAAGCTTTGTCCGGACAGTAAGACTATTTGGGCTGTAAATGGACATGTGAAGAATGTAAATAAATTGCTCCATCACTCATAAGCATAATACTTTTTGCAATAATTCCTAATAGCCTACGTTCTGAAAATATATGGTCCCAGACTTAAACTGACCTGGTGAATCAACACTTTTTTGCTTACTAGTGAGGCAGCTAGCAGTAAAACTGAAGTAGCTTGTCAGACATGAGTAAACTAAAGATGCCACACTTTTGAAGATCGAAGAAGGGATAAATGTCTAAAGAAAGTTAAACATTGGCAGCTAATGTAGCTAATGTAGCCTGCATGTAAACGTGATTATAAATGTACTACTCATGAACACAGCTCATATGTGGAATATCTTGATGGGACTATCACAATTTATCGATTACATTTCACTACTCGATTCAGAAAAATGATTGATTAAATTGATAGACAATTGAATGATTGTGCGCCAAGTCTGCACCTGTGCTACCGCTAAGCTAACCTCACTTCTGCTCGCTTTAAGGATTTGAATCCATTTGGCTAATTTATTCTCCACGGTGTTTTACTTCTTTGCTTTGTGAATAAACAGTAGCTTCATGCAAGATAAAGACGAGACGTAACGCGTTACCGCATCTGAAATGTCAATATGATATTCATATTAAAGTGCCAAATTATGATGAGTTATTACAATTATTATTGGTTGAAACGGGATATTTGTCATTTAAATTTTCCAGTTGAATTCTTGTCTCTCGCATAGTAAGAAACAGACTTGAATGTAAACATACACACAAGCACATACAGTATCTATACATGTAGATTAATCTATTTTCAAAATAAGGATATTGACAGTCCTACATTTTAGTTGGGTCTCCTGTCTTAGACGGATTACAGAATTTAGCAAGACTATCGTGTGTCTGTTAACATAGCAATTGCGTTTCTGGGTCCAGACTAAACCGGACCTCAGTCAGTCTGAATGAGGACTAAACTTCAGTTCTTGTGTAAGAGTGTAAACCCAAAGCACATCGAACTTTCCACGATGGAGAGATCGCCGTGCATCAACATGCATCAGATGTAGTAATTCCTTTTGGCAGACTGCACGGTTTACTTTCAACAAAGGGGGGCAGTGATCCACGCAGGATTAGAACCACCAGCTTTCAGGCGCAAACACACGAGCTAAAGAGTGGGATGTTAGGACATTTTATGGCATGAAAGGGATGTGATAACAGTGATATAATATAAGTTATTCATGGTGTGAATCTCCATGCAACGGTTTCTGACGGCAGCAGCCAGATAAGATCGGAACGCAAACATTAAGCGCAAACTACCTTTTCGAGCGTTTCAGCAGCGCTCCTGGAACAAAACGGGACTTGTTCTGGCTCGGCGGCGCAGACCACTGACTGGGATCCGACATGCTGGAGAATATCCTTGCATAACAACAACGCAGCCCCGTTTAAAGTGTTGGTGGTTTCAGCGAAGCCAAGCGCCGGTTCTTCCCTCCATCGTCTCTTTGTACGCACACCAAGCCAGCCAGCCAGCCAGCCCGCCCGCTTGGTGCGGTTCAAGGCGCAGTGGAGCTACGTCAGCCGCTGTGCTCGCTGGCTGGAGTCCGATCCAGACCTGAGCTCCATGGTTTGTCTGGGATAAAACCAAACACAGAGACACAGACACACACACACGCGTGGTTCCTTACTTAACCAGACAGTGGTTACTAGCTGCGTGTGTGTCCGTGTGAGGAAGCTGAAGTCTGGTGTTGCGTTCAAAGACACTTCGTTACCTCCGCCTACCCAGAGCAATGAAGTCAGGCCGATAGTACTGATGATACGTCTCATAACAAGGCGTCGAAAAGTGCGTCAAACTCAACATGACCGAAGACAACGTGCTACGTGACCGATGACGTTGCCTTAGCTTGGGTGTGTAGCAAGTGACGGTTTGTTTGGACTAGTTGAGCTTTCAAGTTTGGCGAGATAGTGGTGGCCCATATTGCCTTGAAGTAGTGGTATGTAGCAGTCTTTCTCGGATGATTCGATACGATTTCGATGCAATCATGTACACTGAAACAAAAGCGATACTTGAAAAGAATAAACGTTGTAGTAGTGCTCCGATTTTTGCTGTAGTTATGAATAAATATTTTCAAAATGCTTCCCTTCAATTTTCACTTTTTTTCCCTAAATATCATTGCATTGCATGTTTTCAACACGCCGGCCCCCGGCAACATTTTTCTAAATATCAATATGACATTTCGGCAGAATGCTCTCAAATGACTGCAACTCTTCTTCAATGTATCCTGCTGAATATCACGATAACTGATAGAACACTGCCTTCAGCGTTTATTTCAATTATCAGTTTGAAATCTAGTTCTTTTCAGTATATTTTCACCAGTTACAATGACACTGTTAAAATGCTTGGAATGTGTTTCACCTTCACATTTGTTTTCTCTCATTTACTCATTTCTTTTGTCACCCAGTTGTCCCAACAATCGTGGGAAGATATTTCCAACAGAGCATGAATGCAGCATAATATGTTGTTGGGTTATACCATGATGAGGCAAGCGGAGGGAGGGTCATAGCCAAACTTTTATGGAGTGGTACATTCCACTGCACACAAGTTCTATTGCATTATGTGAACTTATGTTCAATGTATGCAATAACTTTAATTTTAGTTAATTGAACAACAACAAAGTTTTATTAAGAATTGTAAGGTTCAACCGAAACTGCTGAATCAGTAATGATTATTTTATAGGCTATCAAATAACAAATTATTTGCAAATACAGAGGAAAAACAGGGATTCATTATTGTACAGTGTGAGGTGGTCCAGCCTTGTATTACTCACACATCCAGTAACATGCTGGATGTAGACGCCTCTGTTTGCAGTATTGCCTTCCTCCTCATCACCCAGCACCGTTGCCAAGCAACCGACATAGACATAGAGATAACTCAAAAACGGTAGGTCTTCACTAGTGAAACATCGCAACATGCAAAAAACTATTCTCGATTTATTACATCACATATTTTGAATGTTTTCCTGTGTAAACATTTCATGTCACACTGATTTTTATTGACTGGTTAGGTAAAACCACGGAATCTGAATCAATCAGTCCAATTTTTCTCTAAATTGAAATCATCCTCTGTTTAATTTAAAGAAAAATTTGAAATAGTGCAGTTACTGTGCAGTAGTCAACTTCTGACGACTTTTCCAAACAATAATTAAAAAAAATAATACTTTGTCATAAATACAATGAATATTTAAAATGAATACTTTAACATACAAAAATAACGCAAGAGCTGGACTTGAATAAAATTATTTGAAGACGTTTTGCCTTACATCCAAGGGAGCTTTTTGAACCATCCATCCGTCCATTATCTATCCTGCTTATCCATGTCAGGGTCACGGTGAAGCTGAAGTCTGTCCCAGTAGTCACTGGGTGAAAGGCAGTTCACCCATACAGGTCACAGGGCCGACACATAAAGACAGACAACTCAGTCTTACTCCAATTCACATCTGTGGTCAATTTAGATGCTCCAATTCGCCTAAGCTGCATGTCTTTGGAGGTGGGAGGAAACCGATGCAGACGGACGGAGGATGCAAACTCCACACAGAACAGACCAGGTTGCCATGGTGTCGCGCCGTAAAACTAGAATCATTCAAATATTCAAATCTCTGTCACTTGGCTTCATTCATATGACAATTTATGTCGTGCAGCACATGTTTGTAGACCAACATGTTCCCAACCATTGCCTATGCTTAATGACAGCAGACAAAACCAAAGTGATTACAAAGGGTCTGTGGCCTAATGTCCGGTTATTAACAGTCAAGTATGCTTAAATCTTTACAAACGGTCTGATGTGGTTGTCTCACCTCCAGGGATGAAGGGTCTGTAAGGGGCTGCAGGGGCTGCAGGGGCTACATGGGCTCAGCAGGGATGGACTCTGGCAGGTGGGCGACAAACTGAAAAGCAAAACATGGCGACATTGATTACTGCACGGAGTCACGCCTCCCATCAGCCAGCAGCAGAGCATTAGTCCGGGCTAGAGGATGGCTCCCCTGACCCCTCATTGGCTGACATCACCATCTGATGGTGACAGGCACTCCTTGATGCTGCTAGCTCCAATGTGCATCATATGGAACAGGGTGTATCAGAACTCACGGGAAACTGCAGCTACTGGTCAACATAATGTACAAGGCAGAAAGTTTCAACATCCAACACACATTCAGCGAGCATCTATTGATGATTTAATGACTTAAATCTTAATTAAGAATGTGACGTAGCATGTCTGACATCTGTCGTTTACCGCATCATTGGATTGAGCTTTCCACGTCCTCCATCAGGAGAACATTAAGCATGATCTGTGCATACATCAAGATCAGCAGCCAGTGATGTAATGATTTTAAATAACTGTCATCCACAGCTTTACATCTCAACAGAGCTTTTTGCATCAATATATGCATTCTCAGCTGTCCTCGTGCCTATTGCTCACTGTGAGGATGCTGATCCAGCACTGAAGCTATTTTCAATTGATTTTTCAGCTCATATGGAAGCTTTGGCTTGTGGATTTCACAGTATTGCTATTGTCTCTGTGCCCACAGAGGCTTCTCAGTGCAAAACATAGCAACAAAGCACTAATGAATGTGTTGTCATAGTAATAGAGGGAGGATGATTGGCAAAACAACTCCTTGCAATAAGACTCCACATTCTGTAATGAAGACTCAAAATTACCCCACACACACAACTCACTGCACGATATGCAAAAAATGAAATGGCAGTGGAATTTGATGCAGGTTTGTGAACACATAACAGCATTCGGGTGTATAATCTTCATCCAAAATATCATTTCACATACTGTATTGTGTCACTACTCTGTGGTGATTGATGTCTTTTAATCATTGTTCATGCTAGGCTTGTAATTTGCAATCTTGGCGGATGCATTTCATGCAAATGTGCATCCATCGGAGACCCCTGAAGCCCTCCTTTCTTACTGTGTGTGTGAAAAGTAGCAGCCGAGTGCCCAAAAATGAAATCCTATCACACAGTGCATGTTCATCTGAGATCATGCATGGAGGAGGCAGGTGCATCGGGGAATCGAGCCGCGAACAGGGAGCTCCTACGCCTTATAGATCAGCATCTCGTGGGCAGCAAGCAGTAAGACACCACACCCTCGCTTCCCAAAGGGCTACATTCACTCAGAGGGATCAGTGGGTGGATATAAGCCTGCTGTAATGCCCAAAATCCTTTGATGTTGTTGGGCATAATATAAGTGAGGAATTAAAGTGGGAACTTAGTGAAGGGTTCAAGGAAAACCATTGGAAACACAAAACATGAGGACAGAATTCACACTGAGCTAAAGGCGCACTGTACTTTTGAAAACAAGTGGCGATTACAGACATAAAACACATGGACTGGATGAATTCTCAGCCTTTCGTGAATCATCCATGATGGGTTTGATTCACCTGATGAAACAGCCCAGAGTCACAGTCCAAGGTTAGAGAAGCTGCTTCGCTCTCAAACGATAGAGTAGTAGAATAAAGAATAGGCAGGGAGAGGAATGTCCACTTCAATGTGCCCCCTTTCTAAGAACTTCATAGTTAATCATTAAAGTCCCGTCCCTCCCTGGAAATAAATTTCACACGCAAACAATCTGGAGAGCATCAGGAGAAAACGGAATTTTGAGGATTACCAACAAATAGCTGAGAGTGTCATAACTCCAGCAGTCAGTAATAGCAGCAGCAGCAGCAGCAGCAGTACATCAGGTCCAAAATAGTCTTTGGGTTTACTTTGGACACAAACACGACGCTTATCAACAACTCACAAACAGCCACAAACAGGATTATAACCACCAGCAGAGGAAGAGAACGATTCTTATATAACAGAAACTTACTCCAGAGTCAGAGAGGGAATCTTCAGCTTGTCTCTCCTCGACTTCATTCTAGAACACCAGCAGGGGCTTGACTTAGCAGAGCGCAGCACCGTTCACCCTCACGGTCGCTTCGCAGTCCGTCATCGCTGCGGTGTCGGACTAAAAATAAATCCGTTTAACGCTGTATCGTTTACCAGCGCCTTCAGCAGATTCCGGAGAAATTTTCCGTACGCACAGATCCGCTCAAACTAAATCACGTCTCAGGAATCACAGGGGGCGCACCGAGCCTCTCTGCGCGCTGGCTTACCGTCCGTCTCTCTCCAAGGCGCACCGGAGAGCGACTGGCACAGAAGCGAGGGAGCGACGGGTCACCGACGAGCTCCATGTGACTGGTGGAGGGAAGAGGCGTGTGTGTGTGTGTGTGTGTGTGTGTGTCCATATGTGTGCGTGTGCATGTGTGTGTGTGCGCGCCGATTCGGGCTGTGGGTGTCAGTCAGCAGAGAGGAGCAGAGGTTAGCTGAGGCGCGTACGGGGACAAAGTTGACGCTGAAATTGTTGCGCATAATGAATCCCCCCGTGTGTGCGTTTGTTTGGTGTTTACCGTGTTATTGCCACAGCGGTGACACGACGGGAAGTGGAACGTTTGAACGGATTTGTATGCGTGGTTACCGTTGAGAGAAACGAGCTCAGCTGCTGCGCCCCGTTAACGCCATCAAATCCGGCTTTTGGTTTCACGGGATTTTTTTTCAGCGAGCGATCAGCAGGATGGAGGAGCTGTGAACAGGCAGGACGAGGCTGGGGAATACCTCAGCTGGAAACTGACAGCTGACACACACACACACACACACACACACACGGCCTTTCTCACTCTGTGTGAGTGCGCGTGCGTGTGTGTGTGTCCACGCAAACCTTTACTTACTGAGTGATTTCATGAAGGCATTAATTAAAGGCGCAGAGACAGGAGAGGGGTGGGGGCATGTGTGGGTGGTGGTGGTGGTGGTCAGTCACGTGTTCATGTGAAATTAATTCCCCTGCACGTGTAGGCGTGTGTACATGCAGTAACCTCAGCACTTGAGAGTTTATTTTAGCAGGATCCGTTCCGGAGGTTGGATTGTTTGTGTTTGCGTGTGTTGGGGAGA